>JABRWK010000134.1:91171-103842 GCA_013372445.1 Hypothenemus hampei | reverse complement strand
GACTCTCCCAAAGGCTTTTGTCACCACAATTAGGAAACACCCTGTATATCAATTTGGACTAGAAAAATCTTCTCTACCTTTTCTGCTTATAAAAGCTAATGGAAGTTGTTAAAGGCAGCAATTTCCGAAAAAAACGCATCCAAAGCTGGAAATGTATAAAAATTTTCAGAGGACCAAAATAACCTTCCTGACTTATCTTACTTTTTATCTTCAAAAATAAAAAAATAACACTTCAAAGATTAAAAACTATTAATTTTAAGTTAAAATAGTCAGAATAACTAAATAAAAAAAAAAATTTTCGACCTAACAATAGCTCTTATTTCACTGTAATAATTTGCATGCATCATCAACTTTAGATGCTTTTTTTTTCAGAAACCGTTGCTTCTAGCGACTTCAAAAACGTATACCTTTTTTAAGCAGAAAAGGTAGGGCAGAAGATTTTTCTAGTCCAAAATGACATACAGTGTAGCATAAAGAGGTCCTAATCGTCACTTGTGGCGCCCTCTATACAATACCACAAAATAGTTGATAAATTCTAATAACTCTTAAAAAACCTCCGCGTACAAATTTCGTGAAACTACCTCGAAGTAGTCGAAAATTATTAAAGAAAATGTGATTTATTTTTTCAACTTTGACAACCTGTAGTTCCGTTATTATCAAGTTTTGGACTAATGTAAGTTTGGTTCAATCGACTTATTTTGAGTCGTACCCTATCTGATAGTTGTAAAGACCTTTTAGGGACACCCTGTATTATCACGTTATGACGCGAAGTGTCACATTAATTGTGACCTGCCGGGATCTCTGTTAACTTAAAGCTTGCTTATGTCAATAGCACTTACACACCCGCCTCACAAAACATAGAAAATATCTCTTTAACTACATGAATCGCGTTATTAGTTTAAGATTACGTCGCCCTTTCTTAAAGGATTAGGTAAGTTCCCCATACCAAATACCCTTCTCTTGTTCATTGGTACCGTCACCACTTCGGTACCCCCAAAAACCCTTAATCAACAATGACCTAATCTCAATTTTTGCGTACATTTAGAATTTGCTAACTTTATTTTTTATTATTTTTACTTCTAAGTAGATTCTTTTGATTATAAAATGAATAACGTTGGGTTATAGGTCGTGCCGATATGAATGAGTTTAGGTATTCACATCCAAACAAAGTGACCGGGATACTCAAGAAGATAGGATAATTAAATACCCAGTGTTTCATTTAAAAAAAACATTGATATGCCACGGTTTGGAGAACACCCTGTATGAAATGAAAATATTTTTATAAGATACATCTTTAGAGATCTGGACCAGATGCGATTTTGAAAAATTTCAAATATCTTATAAGAAAATCATTATATTCCGACACCACACTAATTGTAAGTGCGCATCTTGTATACTAGCTGAAATACCCAGCGTTAACCCGGTAAATGTAAAATAAATAAAAATATATAAAATAAATATAAAAATTTCTTTAAAATGATCATTTTTGCATGTTCTTACTTTATGATGCAGAACTTTTGAATTGTATTATTTTTGTAGAGCAAAGTGCTTCATTATATTCGCGTCCAGTCCGAATATATTATCTTGATTTAATATACGTAGTCCGCCCTAGCGGTACTCTGCGTCCACTATTTCAGGGTTAAAAAAGAAAACATCCCTTCCGTTCCGCGTCGGAAGGACTCCCCCTACTGTACTACTCATTCGTTTCTAGTGCACTCTGCCATGCGGACGGACTCCACGTCCATTAGGTTTAGGGACTTTTAGCTAATTAGTGGAGTTTTTTGGATTTCTCCTTAGGCTTGGTAACGCTCCTTGGTTCCTCTGGATACCACCCATAAACTTCGCATGTATGTACATGTTGTTCCTTAAAACAGGGGCTTTCTCGTTTGGGATTATTCTAGTTGGACGGCCATTTTTATTTCTAACCCTGGGGTTTTTAGTTTCGAGCAGTTGTCAACGGAAAAGAGGTTAAGTGAAATTTCAAATGTGAGAAGAACGGTTAAGAGAGAGTTTTGAGGTTAAGGAAATAATTCGGTTGAATTAGGTTTTTACTCCTGTACCCTGGCAATAATTCCTTTCCCTAATGGGCAAGCGGAAACGAGATCGAAGCCCTGGCAGTCCGGACTTTCGAAAGAAAAAATCTAGTTTGTCGGGTCGTCATAAAGATCCTGTTCACGACGAGGCGAGTTCCCGCGGAACATCTCATAACCGATATCGGAATTACGAGGAGAAGCGTCCATCTGGCAGAACAGCTTCCCCGCCCCCCTCGAGAACAGGTTATTCGGACCGCCGCTCTCGTAGTCCAAGTATTGCCATTTCCCTTTAGCCCAGAGATGACATTCAGCTGGAATCTCCTACCAGTGAGTACTTAGCAAACTCTGGCTGTCGTTTCTCTAGTAGTATGACGTTAGTGCCCATTGGAAGGTCTCTTGTTTGTTCGCCAAATCCCCCTACCTTAACGGGGGGGACTTCGATGGATGATATAGTCCTTTCCGCGGAAACCCGCGATATTTTAGGTCTTGACCCAAGCCAACACACGAAGCTCCCCTTTCAGCTTTACAAAGCTGTTGAGCCTATATAGTCCCATATTCTCACCCATGGGCTGCCCTCTGAGGACAGCGAACGCCTTTTGGCCAAGCACGATGTTCCGGAGAACTGTATCTGCCCCTCACATTAACCCAGAAGTCGAGGGCAATTTAAATAGTCTCCAAGCCGTTAAAGACCAGGTTCATTGGCGTTACCAGACCCAGCTTGGTAAAGTCCTGACTGCCTTTGGGGTCTTCTTTGAACACGCTTCTGGAGGATGACAAGTATATTTCGAGGCAGGTCAGGGAAAAGGTTTTAGCTAATGTTGCTGATTCGGGACGTCTTTTGTGTAGCCTTATGAACGAGATGTCGCAGAAGCGGCGTCAGCTTCTTTTTCCTCTTATGAATAAACATATTAGGACAGCCGTGGAAAAGATACCCCCAGGTGAGTTTCTATTTGGACCGGATCTTGGAGAAAAAATTCAGGCAATCAAGTCCATAGAAAGAGTGGGTAGGAACATCCGAGTCTCACATTCTGTTCTACCCCGCTCTCAATCTTATGCTTCTCTTTCCCTGCCGAGGAAGAAAGGAGGAGGGAGCGAGAAGCCACATGCAGTTCACAGCGGTAATTTAAACCGGAAATGCCCGGCCTTGCGGAAGAGGGACACGAGGACACAGAAAGGGCGACCCCCGGCGGGATAGACCCGCACCAGGCCTCCGATATCATTAGAGGTAAGTAAGCTAGCAGGCCGCTTACAATTTTTTAAGGAAGCGTGGAAATCTGTTACCTCAGACCCTACGGTATTGTCCTGGATTGAAGATTATCGGATTCTCTTCGGGGAAAAACCTCCTTATTCGAACGGTCGGACGGGTGTTAAGCTTTCGGCTGGGGAGGCCGATCTGCTGCGTTTAACGATTCAGGACCTCGAATCATTGGGAGCGGTGGTTAAGTGCGAGCCCAGAGCTGATCGATTCCTTTCCCTAATATTTCTGACAATTAAACCCAACGGGAAGGTAAGGTTTATCCTCAATCTTAAAGAGCTAAACAGGTCCGTAGTCGCCCCCCACTTTAAGTTGGAGAACTATAGGACAGCTCAGAGGCTCTTAAGATCGAATCTTTTTATGGCAACAGTCGACCTTAAAGACGCATACTTTTCTATACCAATCTATCCAGGTCACCGCAAGTTCTTGCGATTAAGGTGCGACGGATGGATCTACAAGTTCACTTGTGTCGTCTTTGGCCTTTCAGTAACACCGTACTGCTTCACGAAGCTGTTGAAGCCATTAGTCTGCTCCCTCCGCCGGAAAAGCATATTGTGTGTAAATTACTTGGATGACTTCCTCATTTTTGGAGAGTCGATCAGCAATGTTTGGAAAATACTACTATCCTAATTCTTTTATTGGAGATCTTCGGTTTCATAATAAATAAGGAGAAGAGTTCGTTGATTCCGGACGTGTGTAAAAAATTCCTGGGTTTTCTGTTTGATTTCTCAAACATGAGGATCACACTCCCAATGGAGAAGAAAGTTAATACACAAAAGTGGGTTTTCCATTTTAGAAAGCATTCTTGATGTAAAATCCGCCAGTTTGCGGCGTTTATAGGCACTCTAGTGTCGGCTTGTTCAGCCGTTAAATATGGCTGGCTTTATACTAAGGCCTTCGAATGCGAAAAACTTCTAGCTCTGGCTCGATATAGGGAGAATTTCGAGGCGACTTGACATGGACAGAGACGAATTATAATCCTGTTATGGGTGAATTTTCTGCAGCGAGGAGACGTCCATATTCATATTGTACAGGGCGTATAAAAAGTGTCACGTTTTTTTTATCAAATTTTAACGTCTTCTATGGGCAATACCGGTTGGTTCAGACATGTACAAACCATGCAGTAAGGTAGTCTCGAGTCTCCTCAGTATTTTGTTCTTTAATGGTCCATTTATTTAAACCCTTCCAGAAATATTCAATTTTTCAAGACATCCCGCATTCTTCCAAATGAAGTTTATTAAGCTGCTGGACAAAATTAGTGCAAAATTATCATTGTTTGTATTCATTGGACACATGGTACCCTGAAAGTAGAGACACAAGGCTAATCCACTTTATAATTTTTAAATGCCTCAGCCATTTGGTATTGCCCACAGAAGACATTGTACTTTGATGAAAAAACATAACACTACCTATATGCCCTATACAATATGTTTATTTTGTTTTTCGATCATCTCCTCGCTGTAAAGCTGTAAAATATTCACCCATAACAGGGCTTCAATTTAAAAAAAATCATTCAAATCCGACCAGTGGTTGGGAAGATATTCATTGCCAATATATAAAATGCAAGAAGTGTTAAAAAGTTATGTATCTCTGGAAAGATTCAAGATACATGGATCATTAAAAAAACAAAATACTGAGGAGACACGAGACTACCTCATTGCATGGTTTGTACATGCCTGAACCAATCGGTATTGCCCACAGAAGACGTAAAAGTTTGATAAAAAAATGTGACACTTTTTATATGCCCTGTACAATGTGAATATGGACGTCCCCGCTACAGAAAATTCACTCATAACAGAATTATAATTGATAAAAATATGATTCAAATCTGACCAGTGGTTGGCAAGATATTCATTGACAAAGTATAATAGATTTTCAAAATATGCAAAACATTTTTTGTTATGTGTAGTTCAAATGGTGAATCATGACTGGTGCGTCACAACCTATACGTCACCAATTTCATATGAATCAAATCGAAAATACAGGGGGAAAAAAGTCATAAAGTTTTTAAATTTTGGTCGTGGCCATTGCCTCGCCTCAGGAGATTAATAATTGAAAATTTAGTATTATTGAAACAGGCTCTAAAGGGCTACCGTTTGTACTTTCCTCCTCAAAATAGTCACATAAATTGAGGGCAAATTGCTGCGCTTGTATGCCAAAAGGTTTTTT
This sequence comes from Hypothenemus hampei, assembly GCA_013372445.1. Lineage (NCBI taxonomy): Eukaryota > Metazoa > Arthropoda > Insecta > Coleoptera > Curculionidae > Hypothenemus > Hypothenemus hampei. Next base: position 98,385 of record JABRWK010000134.1, on the reverse strand, counting down.
ATGCATTACTAAAAATACATCGTCCAGGCTTTAGGCACTTTTTTTATGTCATACAAATTACGAACTAAAACTATGCGTAATGACGTGAAACTGTCATTATTGACTATCTCGTTAATTTTTTCATAACACCGGCTATCTCATTTGCATCTAATTTAATATTTTAATATTTTGATCGAGATATCCACTGTTGACAAACGTTTTGAGATATCCAGTGTTATCATTTTGGCAGTTTATGCCTTTTTGAGACATTGTATCATTTCGAAACATTTTTAAACAGATTCCTATGTAAAATTTATATTAGTGATGATTGTTAACTCATTTCATCTAAAAAATGAGATAGCCGGTGTTATAAAAAAATTAACGATCTATTAATCAAAAATCAACTTATTACATCTTTTTATAATGTTGTCTTTTTTTTAGTAATTAGACTTTTCTAACAATCTATTAGCTAACTCAGAAGATATAATTTTTAATATTGTCTCTTTTTCCCTCACGTATAAAAATTTTATATTTATAATTTAATAACAAAATAGCAACATAGGGCACGTTTTGTCTGTAATTGGAAACTGATGACATTCGAATCATGTCTCGCCATTTGAATTATATGCAGTAGGTATCGTTTATAACGACATTGGATATAACGACATATCGATTATTTCGATAAAGAATAATACAATTTCCTGGTCATTACAAGCCAAAATGGTCTAGACTTTCCCAAGGTTAGTCCATTTGCATTACAAAAGTCATTGTACGGTTTAATAGGCGACCTGAAAGAAATAAAAAAACACTAGAGATGGTCTGTTAGTTGAAACTGTATTGACGTCACAATCAAATAAATTACAACAATTGGAAAAATGAATTAAATTAAGGTAATTGTAAAACCGCATAATTCTCTTAACAAATCAAAGGGGGTAATTGACTGCAGAGATTTGTTAAATTGTACTGAAGAAGAACTTCTTAAAGAGATGGCACTAGGGGTAATTGCTGTTAGAAGGATAAAAAATAAAATTAATGGTCAATTACAAAACACGGCATCACATACAGTATGCACAGTTGAAAAAGGGCCAATTTTTAGAAAATGATGCACAGAGAGAGATAGCGAAATGGAAGGGGAGTGGTTTAATCGGAAACATCAGTCAGTAATAGTGATGGGCAACATCTATCAATAATCACATTATGATACATTTATTGAATAGCACGCATCGAAATTCGTAAAACTCATGCAAATTGTATCTTTTTTACGAATTTCGACGAGAGCTATTGAATAATCGTGTACACCCTCTTCTAGAGATTGTTGAGTACTGACAATAAGTTGTGATGAACGATATTGCAAGAACTGTGATTTAATCACTGATATTAAAAAATAACAGTAACGATTTATAACGTGATTGCAGAATCACGATATTGCTCATTACTACGACAGACTGACTGACGTTTCCGATTAAACCACTCCCCTTCCCATTTCTCTATCTCTCTCTGTGCATCCTTTTCTAAAAATTGGCTCTTTTTCAACTGTGAATACTGTATACTTACTTTCAACGTACCCAAACAGCCTACTTCCACTAAGGCAGCTTTCTACAACCTACCTTATATCCCAGCAGTAATGAGGTGTTACAGATGCTAACAGTTTGGTCATGGCGCAGTAAACTGTTCTAAACCGCAATTGTATATGTATATGTTGAAAGCCTTTACATGAAGGTCGGTAATATGAACCAGACATCATATGTGTAAACTGTCAAGGTAACCATAATGCAGGATCATGAGACTACCCTGTGTATTAAACAGAAGCAGCAATTCAGAAAATAAAGATCAAAGAAAGAATTTCATACTTTGAAGCAATGAAAAAAGTCGTCATTCAAACTGCAAAAACCATATCCTATGCGCAAACGGCTGGACGAAAAACAAAACAACAAATAAATAACATAAATGTACAAAATATGATAAATTAATTGATACCTACCTTAATTCAAACCTTAAAGTCTTCGTTTGTTACTAAGGAGGAAGGATTCCTAGCCATGAACATCCGAAAAGGATCAATCTCGTTAATGATCTCCGAAGTGGGATCTGAAAAGAGAAAGATAGGTGGAACAGGCTTCTTTGAAGAAACCTCCATCACACAGGAGGAATCAATCAATGAATCTGATGAACCACAAAAATTGAAAAAACCAAAAGGGTGGCCCAAGGGAAAGCCCCGTAAACCACCCAATACTAATCAAGTCAATACTGAATCTGAAATAAAATTATAATTATTTTTATAAATTGTAATAATCGTTTTATCTAGTCATCGAAATAATACAATTGAATTGTAACGGATGTACTCGTATATCACATGGATGTGAACTAAAGCTACTACTCATAGAACATTATCCCATGTGTATGTGTCTACAAGAAACACATCTTAAACCTAAACAATCTTACAATTTACATAACTACAGATTGGTTAGAAAAAATATCGCGCCTCATGATCGTGTCAAGGGTGAAGTCGCCATACTCGTCAGAAACGATGTAGTATATACCGAACAAAAAGTAATTACACAACTGCAAACTGTTGCACTGCAACTCTTAGCACCAATCAAACTAACAATTTGTAATATATATCTACCTGACTCAAACTGAAACAGGGTAGATATTGAGAACTTCTTGCAACTGCTAGCTCCCTGCTTGTTAGTGGGTGATTTAAATATCTATAACTCGATCTGGAGCTCAAACCGCACCGATATTCATGGTAAGAGGATCGAAAACTTCATGGAAAACGCAGTGTTTAGTCTCCTAAATAGTAGAGCTCCTACTCACTTTATTGTCAGGTCAGGAACATTCTCAGCAATAGATGTTTCTATGACTTCACCCAAGGTAACGTTCAATCTTTCTTGCAGGATCGACGAGGACTTGCATGGTAGTGATCATTTCCCCATTATAATTGATACTATCACTAACATTACTTCAGTCAAAACACCCCCATGATGGATCACTAAGGCGGCTGATTGGAAAAAATTCAGAGAAAATTTAGTGGTCCCAAACATGTAACATGTAAACATGTAAACAATGTTTATGTATGTTTACGAAACATACATACAATAACCAAAAGCATTCTAGAATCTGCCTTGGCTAATATTCCCCGCTTCAGAGGCAAAGTAAAGAAAAGAGTTGTCCCATGGTGGAACCAAAATATACAACAAAATATCAAGGACAAGAAAAAAACGTTTGCAATTTTTAAATTAAATTCTACAACAGCCAATTTTGTTGCCTTCAGAAAAGCCAGGGCACGGGCCAAACGAACTATACTACAAAGTAAGGAAAACTCCTAGAAGCAGTACACGTCATCCATTGATTCGGCTGTTGATGCTCTTGAACGTTGGAGAAAAATAAGAGCTGTAAGAGGCAATAATTCATCATCCATGCTTCCCTGTCTAAAAGCCAATAATGGTGGATCGGTGAACGGGGCGGAGGAAATTTCTAACCCCCTTGTCTTGGCCCGTCATTATGCAGATGTCAGCAATTCTCGGAATTACGATCCTAAGTTCCGATACAAGGCACACTTAGAAACAGTACTCGACTTCGAAAATCATCCCACTACTGAATACAATACTCCTTTTACAATTAGCGATTATAGGAGAGCACTTAAAAAATCCAGATCGTCTTCGCCAGGTCCTGATGGAATCTTGAACCTGATGCTTCACAACCTATCTAATGAAATGCACTGTTAAATGCACTAAATGAGCAACAATAGTACCAATTATTAAGTTAAATAAAGACCTCCTAGGTACCGCCAGTTATCGTCCAATTAGTCTCACATCCTACATGGGAAAAGTGCTTGAAAAAATGATGAGTGAGCGGTTAGTAGACTATCTGCAAACAAACAACTTACTAGCTTCATATCAAACGGGCTATCGAAAGAGTAGATCTACTGTTGACCATTTGATTGCACTAGAGAACGCTGTCCAGGAAGCTTTCAGGAACAGAGAACATGTAATTGGGATATTTTTCGACATTAACCCTAATCACTCATTAGGGGTCTGAAAGACCCCTGCTTTAATTTCAAATTTAAATTTTAAATTTAAAGTAAAATTTGGCTGAGACTGCGTTTGATATAGGACATGTGGTATGAAAAAAAAAAGAAAAGAAAAAAAAATTAAAAATCTTAAATTTTCAGAATTTTTTACATGTTCTTATATAAATTTTACATCATAAAGTTATGTGCATCGTATTGTCTTTATACTATATTTTGTCTTAGAATTTTTGTAAAGTTGATATCTGGTGTATAATAAGTTTTAGAATGGTCCAAAGTTGATTGGGGTCTACATGACCCCATGTGAGGTATGTGTAATTTTTCCGAGGTGTGAGTGATTAGGGTTAAAGGAAAATTCGATATGACATGGAACTACCCAATTCTCAAAAGAATTTATGACTATGAACTAAGAGGAAACTTATCTACCTTCATAGAAACATTTTTAAACGAGTGATTATTTCGAGTCAGAGTTGGAGGTGCTTACTCGGTTATGAAGAATGGAATTCCCGAGGGGTCAGCGATGAGCTGCGCCCTGTTCGCAATAGCAATTAATGAAATAGCAGCTGGGATTAAGATTGGAGTACAGCGATGTCTGTACGTTGGTCACCTGACAATTCTCTTCTTGACGAGGACTGTAGATGAGGCCCGCCGCAGATTGCACTCATTCATCGACTTAATCATGCGAAACGGGAATAATGTTGGCTTCCAATTTAGTACAAATAAGGCACAATGCATCCAATTCTGTCGATTAGAGAGTCAATAGCAAAATAATTTAATGTCAGTCCACAGGTACAGTCCTTGGTCTACGATGTGACAAAAAACTTACCTGGAAAGACCAAAGACTCGAACTAGCAAACAAAGTAAAAAGTTCACTAAATGTAATAAAACTTTTAACACAAACCCGGTAGGGTGGTGACCCGAAAATCCTTTTAAATATATATAAAACTCTTGTACTCTTACGTATTGACTATAGATGTGTGGTTTCTTCTTCGGCAAGAAAGAGTCTCCTCCGCGCCCTAGATAAATGACACAACGTCGGAATCCGGTACTGCTTGGGGGCATTTCCCACAACACCAATTAGAAGCTTGTATTGCCGCTCGGCAATGCTCCCACTGGAGAAAAGAAAACAAATCTTGATGACAACCTACCTTAGTGGAGTTAGATGTCACCTTGATAACCCTAATAATTAATTCTTAACCATAGTTGAAAATCCATATGCGATTTGGATAACAATCACTCGCCCGCTCCGAGTTCGTTACATAAGATTCCTGCAAAAAATAAATATCAACTTCCTCGCCATACTACGAAATGGTGAACAGCCCGATGACCAAGCCGAGAATATGCTCCGACACACAGTGAAGGAAGCAATACTGAATGAATGGCAACTTACCTGTACTGAAACCGAAACATTGTTTCGGCACGTGCAGCCGACACTAGAACTAAAATATACACATCTGACGAAATCAAGAATTGAGGAGGTGCGCCTGCGCAGACCCCGCAATGGATACACTAAGTTAATTTACTCATATTTATTCAAAGGAGCCACCATCAGAATGTCTGCGCTACGGTACAACATTAACCCTCAAACATATGGTAATCGAGTATCCTCTCCACGCTACTGAGGGTCACGGTGCAGCCTTTGCAAGAACATAAATGCCACTTTAAAGTTTTTTAGACACATAGATCTAACAGAAATGTGCAAAATCCCAAAGTTGAAAAAGAAATAGAATATCGTAAAAAACATCAATCTAATTCCAAACATTTCAAATTATATTATTATGTAAGTTTCAAGTTTTTTCTTTTGCCAACGTCAAAATATCACAGTCAAACAAACAAATATTGATTTAAATAAATAACTTATCAACAAAAATAATCAAATCAGAATTATAAAACCGTTCGAAAACTAGTTTTTTTTAGTACGAATTAACTGATTTTTAATTAACGCCATGAATTGTAACAGACTTTAAATCATAATGTTATTACATAATTCCCCATGATTTTAGTTTTTTCAATCATTATTAAGATGTATCTTTTTTATTTCATAATCATTAAGGAAGGAATGTGGTAGCTTAAATATAAAAAATTCGTGGAGTACAGTCAATTTGAAAAATTTTAGACTTATATTTTCTCGGATTTTCATTTCGGAAAATAAGCGGTGATTGCGAAAAACGATTAGAGTCTATATTTTTAACTTATTTTCCATTTGCCTCCTATTTCTACTACAACTCCTAAACGATTAGTTGAGGAAATTGCTTTCATGCGAGAGTAGTGAAATGCACCCATGAATATTCAATTAAGCGACAGTGTGAGTAGTTTCAGTGTGGACAATGATGATATCAAACTTTGTGTTAAAAAAAGAAAAAAAATTGGGCGAATAGCGAAAGTAATGAAAAAGCTTCGTGCAACATCTAATGAGACTGGTGATGACTACAAATTTGAACATTATAAATATTTTCAAAATATTTATCCCATGAAACGAAAACGAAATATATTTTTAATAATTCGGAAAATTGCAATATCCAGAACTAATATCTGGGTGGTTTTATAAATGTCTGTCATACAATGTAGTCCTCGACAAGATAAAACTGGTACTGGTTTCTGTCATGCATTCTGCAGCTATAGAATAAATATTAAAATAGCTGATCCTTTACAAGATGTTCGTGTGTTTGTTTTAAAACATTTAAATTTCTTCAAGAAATTACTGCCATGAAAGATCATTTGCCTGAATTCTATCGCGTTATAAAAGATGGTAAAGGAAAACATAGCAACCGGCATAAAAAGTACCTGTTGATAACGGGTTTTCAAAAAAAAAAAGCAATTAGGGCAGGCTTTGAATGATAAACGACGAGAAGACGTAGGTCTTTTCTTAAAATTAGGACATAACCTTATGTCACCAACACAAATGTCATAATAACCAGAAATAATGTTTATTTTTTATAAATGATTAAAATGTGTGTTTTGTTACAAAAGATGCGAAAAGTTGCCACCCCCTTGTTGTTGGCATAGTGTAACCCTGTTTTTCACTGCCTCGATAACATTTTGCAGCATATATGGATTGTTATTTATTTCATTGATTTTTTCCACAATTCTTTGGCGAAGATCATTAAGGTTGTTAACAGGTGTTGCAAATATTGAATTTTTCATGTGTGGCCAAAGGAAAAAATCACAAGGAGTGAGATCACAAGATCTTGAAGGATATGGAATATTA
>JABRWK010000134.1:61922-82356 GCA_013372445.1 Hypothenemus hampei | reverse complement strand
TTATACACTGCTCAACAATTGTTAGGGATCAAAGTATTATTTTATTTCAGCATTTGTAAAATAGAGTAAATTGAAAAGTATGTTGATATCTTGACTGTATTGTCAGTTAAAATACATTTTGTTTGTATGCGCATTTATTTATTGTCATTTTTTGCCCGTATCCAAGAACTAACAATCTTCAAAAAATACCTATGATCCTTAGCGATTGTTGAGCAGTGTAGTTTAGGCCAGTCTCATCGCAATTATAAATTTGGTCTAATTTGTAACCCTCATTTTCGATAAGCTCTTTAAAAATTTGTCTAAAACTTTCTGCAGAATTCGAATCTGCAGAAAGTTTTTCCCCGCATAAAGACAACTGGCGTGCACGATACCTTTTCTTCCAGCGAGTAAGCCACCCATCGCTTGCCGTAAAATGATCTAAGTCAGGAAATTCTCTACTTATCATTATCGCATTTTGCTGTAAAATTGGTCCAGAAACTGGAACACCTTTCCCTCTTTGTTGAGCAAACCACGTAAACAATACTTGATTGATTTTTTCATATTCTGCTCGCTTCATTGATTTTCTCTTAAAAGAAGTCGACATTTGCTTGCTGCACCACTGTTCAATATTTTTCCGATTTCTTTTCCAATCACCCACTGTAACCTTGTCCACTCCATATTCTTTCGCTATTACTGCTATGGATTCTCCTGCATCTAACCGTTTTATAGCTTTTAATTTCTCGTTAATTGGTACAACAATTCTTTTTCTATTAGTTTTTTCCATTTTGCGGCCAATACCTTGCTTTTGAAATATGTAAATAAAGTAATGAGAAGCCCTCTGTACTTATTAAGTAAACTAATGACATTTCTGATATTTCACGTGAATAATTTCACTCATAATGAATAGACAATAGGGATGTATGATAATACGGCGACGTCACTCGTTTAATACGGATTTTAACAGCTCTATTTTTTTTGCAATGTGACTGTGGGACATTCGGATAATCCGGCGATCGGAAAACCGGGTGTCGGATAATCGAGAGTCTACTGTATAATATTGAAACTTGAATAAACACCATCAATCTCTGTTTTATGGTATGAGTATCTATCAATCATGTATCTATCAATCATGACATGAGGTTGCTACAGTCAAATGCCATAGAACCACTACCTTTATCACGATCTCAGTCAACACCACACATTCTTCAAAAGTTATACTATAAGTCCCCTTATAAAGTTTAGCTTCACATCTTTTATACAAGGTGTTACAAAAATGTAGGCCAATCCATTAACCATAGATTCCCTTAGTGAAAATAAATAGACTTTCCTTATGCGACTTTTTCCCTGGGCTCTTTGCATTCAGTGTAGTGTGTGTTGAAGTTGTTAAAATAACGCAACAAATTATTTGCACGGTATTTGTATATTTTGCTAAGTTGTTTTCTGCAGTATTCAAATATTTTGTTAGGTATGAAACACTAATGCCCGATAATAATAATTAAGGCAAGATAAATATTGCTGATGTTAAGTATATAAATTTACAACATGGTAAAAAATAATTACTCTAGTTATATAAATGATATGTTCCGTTGAAATTCATTAATGCTAAGTAGAAAAATAGTAACCACAACGCAAAATTAATAGATGCTTGGTAAAGATAATTAATGTTAGGTATTTTACCGGTTTAGCTCGCTTTAGACATAGACATAACCTCCAAATTTTGTGTTATTATATGTTGTTTTTAATGCGTATGATGGAAATCGGTTCAGAAGTAATAGTTTTACCTAACTACGATTCACCTGTTGAATATCTGTCAGAAAATGAATCAAAACCACGAAAACGTCAAAAGAAAATTGATAAGCAATGGAAATTGGAGAAACAGTATCCCGATATGAAATCTGCTAAGAAGGAGATTGAACTTGAAGGTACGTGGAGCCTTTTTTACAAAAATAGGCTAACAGATGGGAACGTTAATATTTATTACCGTTGCAACAAGGTAAAGTTTAGAGGGGAACAATGTAAAAGTGGAATTTATTTGCATTGTCCTGGAGACTGCGGCAGTGTAGTACTTTACCGTTCTGGTCTCTACCACAACTGTCATAATATAAATTCTAGTGCACGTCCAAAAATTAGTGAGGATATCAAAAACGAAATACAGAGACTCTTTGATTCTGATCCTCGAATAAAACCAAAATCAGTGTTACACTTACTTGCCACAAAAGGAATAACACTTCCGAAAAAGACCTTGATAAATAACTATTTAGCAGTTCTAAGAAAAAAGAAGTTTGGATCCAGCACTCTAAGTTTGGGAGAATTGGAGGCATTTCTTCACAGCAATTCTAATATTCCCGATATTGAAACGGATGCATTTACTGTTGCATACAGTATTCATGACGTTGAACCCATATATTTTCGTTTTTTTGTATCATCAAAAGCCTTATTAAAACTAGCAAGAGCAGTGACACATTTTCATGCAGATGCCACATACAAATTAATATGGCAGGGATATCCAGTTTTAGTTGTGGGAACAACTGATCGAAATAAACACTTTCACCCTTTTGGGTTAGCTGTATGTTCCAATGAAAAAACGGAGGATTTTAAATTTGTTTTTGAAGCTATAAAAAATGGAGTGAATAAAATTTTTGGGGACGAAATATCACCGCATATTTTAATAAGTGATGCTTCCGAAAGCATTCACGAAGGCTTCAAACAAGTATTTGGTGAACATTCCACTATTATTATGTGCTGGGCACATATGAAAAAAAATGTACAAAAGAAGGCTGAAAAACTAATAAATTCAAAACAAAAAATTAAAGATGTGCTTGCAGACTTGGACAAGTTACAACTTAGCAAAAATAAGGAAATTTTTAAGAAAGCCTCACAATTATTTTTGCAGAAATGGGTAGACGAAAAAACGTTTGTGGCTTACTTTAAATCACAATGGCTAGATAAAAACAATAATTGGTTCGAAGGTGTCGCTCTCCGTATACCTAGTACTAATAATGCTTTAGAAGCGTTTAATAAAGTAATAAAAGATGAAAACACCCTTAGAGAGCGGCTCCCTTTGTCACATTTTATAAAAATGGTGTTAGACTATGTATCCAAATGGGCCAATGAATATACAACAAAAATGAAGTCATTCAAAACCGAGCCTGAAATTCCACTTAAATTGTGGACGGCAGCTTATCAGTGGGCGAGGTCCAATATTAATATGTCTTATCAACAACATCCTACCGGCATAATATACTGCATAATAGATGAAGTTAAAATTTCCGAATTTAATACTTTTGATGAGTTCAAGGATGTATGTTTTTCTACTTGGACAACTACTCTGCCAGAAGAGAAAAATGACTGGATAAATGGAAGCTGCGACTGTCCGTCATTTCTAAAACACATGATTTGTAAACATATTATCGGATTAGCTATTAGATTGAAATATGTTCTACCTCCACCGGAAGCAAAAAATGTTGCAATAGGACAAAAACGGAAGAGAGGTCGGCCTTCTAAGGCAAGGAAAGCCTTGATATTACAATAACTCCCAAATTCATTTCATTTTAATTTATGTAAATGCAACATTGTTAAATTTAGTTTCTAGAAAATACTTACTGTGTTTCAATCAAAATGTATAATATTTTGAATGTTTATTTAAAAAAATAAGAATTTTAAAAACTCTGTTTTAAAAATGTGTTAGTTCTCAGTTCTATGTTAAATATATGCTTTTCTTGTACTATGTATTTATTTGTACGCGTCAATTAATATAATATTACCCAGTGAAGAATCCAAATTAAAATTACAAAAACAACTAAGGCAAAAAACGTTTAAAACAGGTTTTTTTGAACAAAGAAATTCAAATACATTTTTGGTAGGTGTCTGACATGTGAGAGTGAAATTCAACGATTTTGATATTTTAATAATATTTAATATAATATAATTATACCGTGCAAATAACATTAAAATACATAGCAATAGCCTGTATTTTACTAAGCCATCAGGAAAAAAATACTTGTAATGCCTACTGTGCAAATATATTATTATACTTAGAATCAAAATTATTTTCCTAGCAAATATGTATTAAAATAATGTGCATTTAATTACAAGCCATTTAAAAGTCAAATTTGCTTATTGGTGAATTTTATTGTCTTTTAGTACAATTTGACATTATTGAAAATGATTTTATAAATGATCAACCCAACAAGGATGAAACAAATGAAGAAGTCATGGCAAAAAAGTTAGATGTTGGTGATTGGTCCGAATACACCCCGAACATGCTCAGGACAAAAAAATGCAAAAAAGCATTAAAAGTTCCAAAGTCTAAAAGTATGCTCTTTCTTCTAAAGATTTAAACAAATTTTTAGCAATCAACTTTACAGTTTCTGGGAAATGTAAAAATTGCACTTCCACCAACATATCCCAGTGGGTTGCTGCAAAATCGGATGTGGAAGAGTGTAAAAAGAAATTTTTGGAAGAGGCACATGCTCTACAATTGAAGCATGCAAGAGGAAAACATGCCTTAGAATTAAAACTAATGGAGCAGAAAGCTGCATTAGAAATGCGCTTGATGGAAAAGGAGCATTACGAAAAAATGCAGCATCTGAAACTGTCAAAATAGTTTTTATTTTTTTATCAAAATACATTAATAATAATTATTTAATAATATAAACATTATTTTGAATTTCTTTATGCTCATGAATATTATGAATGATGGTATGATGAGATTATGGCAAAAGAAATGCCTCTACTTCCAAGGGAATATGGGGAAAACTAAAAACAACTACATGACTATTCTTATCCGAAATAAAGGGAAATGATATGATGATATGATGAAGTAGTGCTATGGCAAAAGAAATGCTTCTACTTCTTAGGGAATATGGGGAAAACTAAAAACAGCTACATGACTATTCTTATCTGAAATAAAAGGAAATGGTATAATGGTATGGTCAAGTAGTGCTATGGTAAAAGAAATACCTCTTTAAAGTATTCTAATTCCAATAACAATAGAGCTAAATGTTGTATAAAATTAGAATTATAGAAGGGTATTAAAATACCGAATTAATTGATACCTGGTAATATTATTAATTGCTCCAGCATTGTTGGCTACTTGTTCAGCTTCGATATTATCATATTCTTCAAATTCTGCAGGTTCATGTTCTACATGTGGCACATCTTCCTTCAGAAGGCAAGCAATGTTGTGTAGAACACATGTTGCGATCACAACAGCTTCAATTTCGCCTTTTCTACACACCAAAAAATCTCTCGATAGGGTTCCGAGTTCTTATTTGGGACTGATTGAATAAGTGTTCGGCATCAGTTCTCGGGTTTGCCAATAGAGTAATGAGAAAAAACCGAATACCATACCCACTGTCCCCAACCAAAACGTACTCAGAAAATTCTGCGTTTTCAAACTTGACCCGCAATATTGAATTATTGAAGATTGTGCTGTCATGTGCTGAACCTGGCCATCTACACACAACATCCTGGAATTTTAATTGGGAGTCGCACACGGCTTGAACGTTATACGAAAAGTATTGTTTCCTATTCCTATAAATTTCAGTCTGTTCAGATGTTGAAGAATTGTAAACTATTTGTCCTCATTTCCTCTTCCGTTTCTGGCATTTTAATAAAAGTTCTATATAGGCCAGCTAGGCTTCTGCTAACTTTGTAAACAGTTCTGGAAGCTGTTGCCTTGTCAATTCCCATAAAATCGCCACATGCTTGCAGAAATAAGCCCGTAGCATAATACCGTAAAGTGAGAAGTAGCATCATTTCGGCAGATAAAGCATGGTTCCTATAAAATAAGTCAAAGAAGGTATGTCGAGTCTCAAATATTTTCCAACTATCCTGCTCAACACACATACCTTTCTGTTGGATGAGCTATATCGTTAGCAATATATTCTAATACAAAGCGTACTCCGTTTTTCGATAGCCGAAATCTTTGAAAAAACTCCTTATCGTTCCATTTTTCAAAATGATCGTCTCTGTTCCGAAAAACTTTTCGTGCACGTACATTTTGAAATAATTCGACATTCACTAACTCTAACATATCTTCGTCATCAGTTAAATCGTCGAAATTCATAATGCTAAGATGCAAATGACTTTTTGGAAATGTCTGTGTAATTTTTGGTTATATTTCCTAGCTTAAAGTGTTAAACCGCCTATTTCGTAAGCTTAAAATTGAACCACGCTTAAAATTTAAGTTTGACACAATTTTTTTAAGCTTCAATTAAGGACGAGTTTAAGATTAAACCACAATTAAGCTTTGATTGTACAACCGGCCCTTAGAGGATTGCCACTGCAGATGTAGAATGCTAATGACAACTCGCTTAATTTCTGACAGTTTTACGCCAAACTCCAAGACGGCTGAGTCATTATGGTGGTATTTGAGAAACGAGAAAAAACGACACAAAATTTTTCCCGCATATTAGAATTTTTTCAGTGATTGATTGTTGTGAAAAATCATAGGAAAACTATAGTATCTTGAGAAATTGGTATTTTGAGTTATGTGTAATAGACGCAAAATTTAATAAACTTTTTTGTGTAAAATTATCGTAAGGCGAATTGTTTTTTCCAAGAAACCAAACACACTTTGATGAAATATCTAAAATGTCTAAAAAGCTAATAAGTTTCCGCGAAAAATATATCAAGTTCATTGACTATAGTCTAATCAACAATGTTTGTATCGAATATGAACAAATTTTTAGTTATTATGTTATACCCTTCCTTGATTGAAATTTTTTTTTTAAATATTGACAATAAAATGTTTAAACCCTATTATCTCAAAACTATCAAAATCGACTTACTATAGATTTCATTGCAGAGAGAGATGCAGAGAGAAATATAAGGCGTTCTAAAAATCATCATGTCCTTTGTTTGGTGAATTTCTATATCGCTTGTGGATTTAATCAATTTTTTTGAAAAATGAGCATGTAGGGCATTTTCGGTATAGCGGTTTAGTGTTACAAGTCCAAATGTAAAAAACTGACGAAAACGCCCGTTCTCCCCATGTAATAATAAAATAATATTATAGTATTTTACAAAATAAACTGAAAGATCTACAGTATCAAATAAAAGTAGATCAATGGCTGAAAAAAAATTCCGTTATCCGTAATTTTCGTTCTGATTTTGTTTAAATTTTGTACAATGAGAAATCAAGTTAAAATTTAGTTTACGTTTTAAAATCGCGAGAAATGATTACCTCATTTTGTTTGAAAACCGTCACTTTTTGGCAATTTTAAAAGTTTTATTTCTAGATCGATTTTGATCAAATTTTCAGAATATATTTAGAAAAATCCATTCTAGAAAATTTTAATAATCATATTAAAAAAATTCCACCACACAAAAACTTCCCAAAACAGAGTTTTTTCTAAGACCCCAAGAAGCACTCTAAAAATGAGCCCTTCAAAAATTGCTCGAACACGTAAACTGAGGTTTGACTTGAATCTTCATTATACAAAATTTGAACAAAATCAGTCGAAAATTAGGGATAACGGAATTTTTTTTCGACTGTCGATCTACTTTTGTCCGATATTATACAGGGTGTCCCAGTAAGGTCGACAGGGGGCTGTATCTCGGAAAATAGAGCAGATAGAAACTTCGAGAAAAAAATTTTATTACCAAAGTGGCCACGAGAAATATCTGGAAAATATTATTAGCTTGATAGGTCCACTGCAAGTGGGCGTAATAGGCAGGGTAAATTCTTAAAAGTGAAAAATGTATAGAAAATTTTAGATTAAGTGACATATTTTAATTTATTATCAATAAGCTTATGCGATTCCGAAACTTTGTTACCTGACACATAATTTCGTATCTCTTAAGATAAGAGTGGGGAAGTCAATGAATCAGCCTAACTTCAAACTGAGATATCTCCGTTGTTAATTGTCCGATTGCAATGATTTTGTGTTTGCTCGAAAGGGAATTACCAGCCGAAGTGATATTCATTTTGACCAATTGATTATTGATCTAAGACCAAACCGCTAGAGGGCTTTTTTTAGAGTACTGGCGGTTTTCTTGATTTTTCTTTATAAAACCAAATGGAATCATATTATTTCAATAAGCTCATCTTGTAGAGCAAAAAAATACCTACATTTTTCCCAAAAGTCGCATTTCAATTTATTTTTTCGTTTTCGAGTTATCGACAAATAATTGAAAATGTTTGTCAATTTAACTAGTCATCCGATATTAATGCCTTTTTCCACACTGTACCTAGGCTTAGGACGGGTACAAATTGAAAAAAAAAATTGGAGTATGTGAAAACTACAAATCATTGTTTCTTTTTAATTAAATTTTATACAACAAAAACTAAATTATCAGTAACTACTTATAATTA
The DNA here is from genome assembly GCA_013372445.1 of Hypothenemus hampei. Taxonomy (NCBI): domain Eukaryota; kingdom Metazoa; phylum Arthropoda; class Insecta; order Coleoptera; family Curculionidae; genus Hypothenemus; species Hypothenemus hampei. The sequence goes on along the minus strand of JABRWK010000134.1, from coordinate 74,057 downwards.
TCTAATTTTTCTTTTTTTTAGTGTATTGGTCTTTAAACATGCTCCAATTTATTAAGCTTTTAAGCTTATTGATAATAAATTAAAATATGTCACTTAATCTAAAATTTTCTATACATTTTTCACTTTTAAGAAATTACCCTGCCCATTATGCCCCGGTGGACCTATCAAGCTAATAATATTTTCCAGATATTTCTCGTGGCTACTTTGGTAATAAAAATTTTTTCTCGAAGTTTCTATCTGTTCTATTTTCCGAGATACAGCCCCCTGCCGAGCTTAGTGGGACACTCTGTACAGCGTGTGTGAAATTTTTCTTGACAAATGGGAACCTCTTTTATTTTTTGTTTTTCGAAAAATAAAAGAGGAGAAATACTCTTAATAAAAAGTTTTGCTTGTTCTGAAAAGCTAGCAGCTATATTCAAAACTTCGAAATAATATACAAGGTAGCCAAAAATTGGATTTACTATTTTCCTTTTAAGTAAACTACCTTTATTGTCAGAATTCAATAAAATTTTATTAAAAAAAGTTGTATGCTATAAATAATTATGACACTGTGCGAAATTTCACGACGATCTGCGTACTTTGAATAAAAAGTCTTTTTTTCTGAAAAACTTCTTAAAATAATAAGGTTTACAAATAATAATTAATTATTAAAAAGTCTTATTAGTAACATTTATAATCAATATTATGAGATAATCATCGCATGGTATGGGATTTTAATAGGTTAAATTTTAAGTCCAATAAATTAAAGTATGTTTTTGTTAATTTTAAAGTTATTAGATTAGTTAGTATTAGGTTATTTTACAAGTTTATGACAAAATGATGCGTTTTAAATAAAACAAAAATATTACAAATGTTACTAATACCACTTTTTAATAATTAGTTATTATTTGTTTCAGAAAAACAGGCTTTTTATTCAAAGTAATCAGATCGTCGTGACATTTTGCACAGTATCATAATTATTCATAGCTACTTTTTGCTACTTTTCTTAATAAAATTTTATCGAATTCTGACAATAAAGGTAGTTTACTTAAAAGGAAAATAGTGAATCCAATTTTTTGGCTACCCTGTATATTATTTCGAAGTTTTGAAAATAACTGCTAGCTTTTCAGAACAAGCAAAACTTTTTATCAAGAGTAACTTTCTTTCGTAAAACCATAAAAAAAAAATTTCCCAATTGTCAAGAAAAATTTAAGACGCGCTGTATATCTGGACCTTATAGCCAAGCTTTTTTAAAATTTTGGGATTTTATATTTTCCTAACACATAGTTCATATTACATTAGGAAAACACAAAATCCTAAAATTTTAAAAAAGTGGACTTAATAGCCTATTGCTCGGAGGTCCAGATATTTATTTTGTTAAACAAAGGGGAAAAAATCTGATTTGGTTTTGCAAATGAAAAGGGTGCTAAAACATCATGTCATCTAATATTATATTGTTATTATTATTATTATTATTATTATGACTTAGCCTAATGGCCTTTGTACTCCCTCTCAGGGGAAATTTTACTCATATCAGGTATCAAACATACCAGAAGGATTAAGCTCTGTTGGGACCCTTTCCAGATTGTCGGGTCCGTGATAATGGATCTCCTAAGAATTTCTGGACGGTACGGGCTGGAACACTGACCTCTGCAAAGGTTGGTAAAGGTTTTCTTTCAATCTTAATTCTTTGATGTTCTTGAATAGACTTTTTGGGACGAGTCCAGTTGACGACATGATGATGGACACCGTTTGTATTGTTTGCATTTGGCATTGCCTCCGGATCCGTTCTTCTAAATCACGGTGTTTGGCAATCTTGTCAGCGTACTTGGTCTGCAGATTGTTATTATTTGGTATCGCGATGTCAATGAGTGTTATCCTTCTAGCTCGTTTATCAACTATAATTATATCAGGTCTATTGTGTGCGACCGTTTGATCTGTCAGCACAGTGCGATCCCAGTAGAATTTGTAATCTTTGTTTTCTAGAATAGCCTTTGGCGAGTAATTATAATATGGTATTTTCTCACCCTAAAGTAATTGTATTTTTAGAGCTAGATCCTGTTGTATTATCTTCGCTGCTGCATCTTGTCGCTCTTTATATTCCGTTGCAGGGAACATTTGACACCCTCCGGTGATATTTTGGATGTTCTCCACTGCTTGACATCTGTAACGACACCGATCGTTGTCAATTGAGGGATATCTCACGATGTACCTGCGGTAGTTTCTAGTAGGGATTACCTGATCTTAAATGGCAAAATGAAGCCCTCCGTTTCGGGGAACAATTGTCCTGAAAACAACCAGTAGTTCGATGCTATATTGTCGACATATTCCATATCGGCCTCATTCGCATGTCTCCGGTGAAGGGGCCTCTCCCGCCACATCCTTAGCTTCTCTGTGTTACTATGATGATGAATTGGTACCTGCTGTTCCCTAAGCTACAGTGGCGTGAAGTCATCTGCGTCACAAACTATCCTTTGAAGCTCTGATGTATTTGCTTTCATGTGGAAATAGCTACGAAGATGTCTTATGTGTTGATCTTGCTGCTTAACGATGTCTGTGAGTCCTCTTCCTCCTAGGTCGTGGTAATGTAGTTCGTACTACTGCACTTCTAGGGTAATGCTTGTGCTCTTTCGTGAGTGGAGTTCTTACTTTCCGTTCAAGATTTGTGATGTTCGTGTTCGACCATTTTACTATTACAAATGAGTATCCAAGTACTGATACCTCATATGTATTAATAGTTTTAAACATATTATTATTGTTAAGTTTGGTTTTTGTTAACAATCTGACTCTGTTTTTAAACTCCTCCGTTAATTCGGCCTTCATCACCCCCTGTGCTACTCGTTGGGTTTGCTTTATCCTTAGATATTTATAGGTATCCTCTTTTCCCATTGGTTCGATGTATTGGCCATTCTATAGTTGAAATCCGCAATGCAACATCTGACCTTTAACAATGTTAACTGTACGGCATTTATCTAGACCAAACTCTATCCCTATATCAACTGAAAACCCATCCACGATTTTGAGCATTTGGTCCAGTTGGGTTTTGGTAGCTCCTATTAGTTTTAGGTCGTCCATGTAGAGTAGGTGATTGACTTTGACTTCTCCTCCATTGCCATTCTTGATATTATATCCAAATTATTATTATTATTATTATCTACCTATAATCTAAAATTTTGTTTAACAAAATTAATAAAAACGATTTCACAAGTTAAAATAAACGATTAATGTTAACGTAAAAATGATTGATGTCACTAGAATTTTCGATGCAATAATTTTAAGAATTTAAACAAGTAACGGTAGCGTCTTCATAAAACTGTGACGTATATTTAAAATTATACGATCCGGCTTATAAGTTTATTGCAATACTAATATTTTTTTTATAGCAATCCATCCCATTCCATAATTCAAAACATCAATTTGTTTTTTTAAGAGGAAATTGTGGACGTATAATCTTGTAATCCATAATTGGGCCACCTATGAAGCAGGGTTTGTCACATTTGAAATGAGTGTGTTTCCGGACGAGGAGGAAATGAGATTGCTTCTTGTCTATACCAATATATGTGTTTTAGTTTTACCACCTACTATCAAAATAATCTGTTTTTATTCTGATATTTGTGGTGGCCAAAATAAAAACAAGCATGTTACAGCCATATTTGTGGCAATTTTTAAAGTAAAAACTATGCATTGCAATGCATTAATGATAAACCTCGTGTAAGTTGGCATACTTATATGAAATATGAAACAAATCACATCACTATAGAAAAAGTAAAAAAGAAGTACAATGAAAATAAAACATCCATATGACTGGGTACAAATAACACAGGCCTGCGATGAAAAAACTTAGTGCACCATTCCACCTATACTTTATGTTTTTGGGTACGCTGAATTCGAAAATGGTATCAAAATTGCTGTATCACCTCAGAATTTCGAAATATTTAAGTCTAAATGGTCAAAAAGTGCTCTTTTAAACCGCTTTCAGGAGCTTATAACTAATGAACCAATTTTTTTTTAAATCTTCGATGACGGTATTATATAGTGCCATTCTTCACCTTCAAAATGCATTGCTATTTTTTATTATACGTTTTTGTTTCCGGTGAGATATTCAAGTTTGAAGTTGTATAGTTAAACTCATGTACCGAGGTGCTTTTTTATAAGCCACCTAATTAACCCTACCTGTCAAATTCACACTTGTCATATACATATATCTGGCAATAGTAAGAAAAGAAAATATTACGTAACATGGAACGTTATATTAAACAAAGCACATGCTCAATTCTACCATATAAGGTTTATTTTAGAAGTCATTTTACTACATAGTTTTTATCAAAATACGTATATTAATAAGTATTTATAATTTAATATAACCATTCTAATGAATTTATTTATGGTTTAAGAAATGCCTTTTGAAAAGCACTTTAACTCCCAGAATAAATACATATTAAGAAAATACTAAAGGGCTAACGGGGACTCTCATCTAAAATAAAATGTAATATTAAGTGATATGATGAAGTAGTGCCATGGCATAAGAAATACTTTTAAAACTACTTTAACTCCCAGGATAAATACATGTTAAGAAAATACTAAAGGGCTAATGGATACTCTCATCTAAAATAAAATAGCTATTAAGCAGTTTGTGAAAGCTTTGCCAAAGGATGGAGAGTGTTTTAAATATCTTTGTGACAAATTTCCGCATCTTTCTGAGGTGAAGTTAAAGAAAGGCGTTTTTGTGGGTCTCGATATCAGACGACTTATGATGGACGAATACTTCATGCTAATAATAAAAACGGCTAAAAAAAGGCTTGGACTACTTTCAAAAAAGTAGTTACCAAATTTTTGGGTAACACAAAGGACTCTGATTACGTAACAATAGTGGAAACCATGTTAGAAAAATTCAAAGCCTTGGGATGCTCGATGAGTCTAAAACTTCATTTTTAATGCTGCATATCTGGATTTTTTCCCGAGAATCTTGGAGATGTGAATGAAGAGCAGGGAGAAAGGTTCCATCTGGACATAAAAATATATACAGGGTGTTCGGAAATTCAGTACATTAATTTTAATGACAGTTTCCTGACAGCATTCTGAGTAGAAAATCTATATAACATTTTTTTCAAAAATGCCCCAAATTTGAATTACAGCCCCAAACATCTGACCAATGGGGACGTTTGGCGGGAACCCTCAGATCGACAATGTTGCCTTATCTTATTTTTTTTTCCGTCAGGTTTTCGATTTTCGCATCAAGTCCCGGGTTTAAACCTGGGCAAAGTACTAATTTTTTTTTATTGAATTTCTTTTAAAAAAAAGTTGGTGGTTCTTAGAAGAACCGATTCTTTTGAAAAAAAAAATCTTTTTTATTAAATGAAAACATAAAATGGAAAAATGAGAACACAAATATTAAATTCACATTAAATGTTCAAAGTGACGTCCGCCTTGCTGAATGCAGAGGTTACAGCGTTTCAACAAGTTACGTCTGGTTGCTCTTTCGAGTATATCAGGAGAATTGCGGATTTCTTCTGCGGCTTGCATAACGCGTCTATGCAAATCTTCTCTCGACTCTATTTGCGTGACATAGGCTTTCGATTTCATGTAGCCCCATAAAAAGTAGTCGAGCGATGTTAATCCGGAGATCGAGGTGGCCAAGTTTGAGTTGGACTTCCGCGGCCAATCCAGTGCCCTGGAAATTCTTGATTTAGGAACTCTCTCACGCGACGGCTATAATGAATGGGTGAGCCGTCGTATTGAAACCACATACGGTACCTTAAGCCAATTGGTAATTCATCCAATAAATTGTTTAAAAAGTCCAAATAAATTTCCCCATTTAAAATATTTGGCAAGACATAAGGCCCGGTCAAACGATTCCCAATAATCCCAGCCCAAACATTAATACTATATTTTTCTTGGAAGTGGCAATCTCGAATAGCTTTTGGATTTTCATACGAATAAATGTGGCTATTTCTAACATTGAAAACACCTTCTCGGGTGAACGTGCATTCGTCAGTCCATAGCATTTTCTCCAAAAAATCGGCTTGTTCTGCATGTCGTGCCAACATCCACTGACAAAAATTTACACATACCGGCCAGTCATTTTCATTTAAACATTGGACTGTTTGCAATTTAAAAGGTTTTAAGCCATTTTCGTGGATAATTTCCCATACAGTCATACGCGATACCCCCAAAACGTCTACTATAGCACCAGTACTCGTTGATGGTTCATCTTCAACATGTTGCAGAACATCATTTTCGAGAGCAACTGTACGTCGTGTTCTGGGACGTCCACGGTCAGGATATGAAGCAATAAATCTGCCATTATCTCCTAAACGTTGATGAACTTTAGTAAATGTTCGTTCATTTGGTACCTGTCTATTGGGAAATCTTTCCCTATAAATTTCTCTTGCTGCAGCAGCGTTTCCATCAGCCAGGCCGTAAACAAAGTGAATATCGCGATATTCAATATTTCAAAATCCATTTTCCATGGTAAAATTTAAAGAAATTTCCAAATATTTTTTAGAAAATTATTACACGTCAACAAGTAATAATATTTTACCAAGGACGCTATATTATTGAATATACGTCAACATTTTCAAAATCGTTATGGAAATTTTTTAAATTCTTAAAAATGATTGGACCGAAAATTATACTGTCAAAATTTGCAAAAGTTAGTGTTAAATTTGGACAGTATAATTTAATGTGAATTTAATATTTGTGTTCTCATTTTTCCATTTTTTGTTTTCATTTAATAAAAAAGAATTTTTTTTTTCAAAGGAATCGGTTCTTCTAAGATCCCAACTTTTTTAAAAAGAAATTCAATACAAAAAATTAGTACTTTGCCCAGGTTTGAACCCGGGACTCGATGCGAAAACCGAAAACCTGAAGGAAAAAATAAGATAAGGCAACATTGTCGATCTGAGGGTTCCCGCCAAACGTCCCCATTGGTCAGATGTTTGGGGCTGTAATTCAAATTTGGGGCATTTTTGCAAAAAATGTTATATAGATTTTCTACTCAGAATGCTGTCAGGAAACTGTCATTAAAATTAATGTACTGAATTTTCGAACACCCTGTATATATGTTGGCGACAGATGCCGAATTCGGCCGGTGGCCGAATTTATTAGATATACCGTCATATGTCAACTGTAAAGTAGTCAGATGCCGAAAGAGGGCTGTATTTCGGCATTTGACAGTCTTATTTTTGACAGATCGCGAAAGGTTCATGTGCATAACGCGCCGATGGTATTTATCATATTCATAACCTTACAACCGCGATGTGTTACAGTGTTAGTGTTTTAATGGTTTTCTTTGTGTTAATTTGAGTTCTGGATTTTAACGGAAAAAACATGAATACTGAAAATAATTCAATAGATAAAAAACAATTTGAAGAACACCTGCTCTACTTTAGCCAAGCAAGCGGTACCAATAACTTTACAGTCATGTTGACTGCTGAACAATATTCACAAATTTTGAATGAAGTTAAAGAAAGTACCAGGAAGTTAGAATTAGGTGAAAAACTAAGTTGTCACAATTATAGACGCCTTAAGAGATTCGAAATTATGAGAATTGGAGGAAATGAGAAACTTATGCATAAACGCAACAATAACGATTTAGATCATATTCAATATTATTGTAAAATCGACGAAGTATATGATATGTTGGAGAAAGCTCATAAAGATACGGGTCATAAAAGAAGATTGGGGATGGAAAAGGAAATTAATAAGTTTTGTAATATTCCGAGAAGTGCCATTGAAATTTATTTAAAATTATGTGCAGTTTGTCAGTTAAAAAAGAAAAGTAAGCATAAAGGGTTAGTCGTAAAACCGATTGTTTCTACAGGATTTAACAAAAGGGGCCAAATAGATTTGATTGACATGCAAACAGAACCAGATGGTCCCTACAAGTTTATAATGAACTACCAGGATCACTTGACAAAATTTATTTTCCTGAAACCTTTAAAGTCAAAAAGGGCGGAAGAAGTTGCGTATAATCTGTTGGACATCTTCTGCATTGTGGGGGCACCTTGCCTTCTTCATAGTGATAATGGGAGGGAGTTTGTGAATGGGGTAATTAATAGCCTCGCATCTATGTTTCAAGCAAAAATTATTCACGGGAAGCCTCGCCATTCGCAAAGTCAGGGGTCGATAGAAAGAGCAAATCAAGATGTTAGAGACATCTTGATATCATGGATGCAAGAGAATCGTACATCGAAATGGTCAGAGGGGTTAAAATTTATTCAGTTAAAAAAGAACCGATCTTTCCACAGAGGGATTCATAGAAGTCCATACGAAGCCATGTTTGGTACACCGATTATCAATGGTTTAAATGACTCGAGCCTTCCATTGGAAGTTATTAATATATTGCAAGAGGAGGAGGACATTATTAAATTTCAACCATCATCTGAGTAAGTATTTTTACATAAGATCTCAACTAACTTTAAAACCAATTTATTAAATAGAAGTACAAGTCGGATATTGGAAAATAGTGACCACAACGTGGAAATGGATTTGGTGAGGTAAGTAAAAATCATACTTATGCCTCATCGGGGGTAAGAAAGTAAAAATAATTAATAATAGCCCGTTTGTTGCTCCCGTGATGAAATCTACAAGTGTATCTTTTAAATATCCATTACACAAATTAAAATTATTTATTTTAGAGCTAATGATTTACGTTTAGCATCAATACAGCAACATAGATCTGAAAGCATTTGTAGCTTGAAAAAGCAAGCTGAAGAAATGTTACAGCGAAGTAACTCTAAATTTCCTACAGTAGAAATTGGACAGAATGTATTAATAAAGATTCCTGATGTCGATAAAGGACGTTTAGCTCCGCGTAATGTGTTGGCAGTGGTCCTTTCTCAGAATGATAATTTATATCAGCTTGGTACTGCAACTGGTGTACTTGCGAAACTTTATTCCAGAAATGAATTTCAGGTATTACATAAATGTTATATTGCCTTACATTTAGTGCTGCTTTTTTTCAGATTTCTGAAACAAATACGCTAACAATTTCAAGTGTACCTACCGTCTCAAAATATTCTTTGCGCACAGTAGCAGCTATAGAGTCAAATTCCTCGCAAGGCTTTGTAAAATGTAATTGTCGTAAAAAATGTGCCAATAAAAAATGTAAATGTGTTTTAAATAAAGTAAAATGTAATAGTAAATGCCATTCTAGCACTTCTTGTATAAATAAATAATAAATAATTTTAATAATTTTCTGTTTATTACGTCAAATGGCAAACCCATATCTGCACATTTCGCGATCTGTCAAAAATAAGATAGTCAAATGCCGAAATACAGCCCTTTTTCGGCATCTGACTACTTTACAGTTGACATATGACGATATGTCTAATAAATTCGACCACGGGCCGAATTCGGCATATATACAGGGTGAGTCTTAAGTAATGGGACACAGAGCCATGGCGAATTATATTTCACAGTCTCGTCTCATATTACAAATAACCATGTGGTAGCAGTCTGCTGCACGGAATAGGTACGACGTCCCAAGAATACCCTTAACGACTAAAAACTAGCCCCGCTCTAGTTCCCGCGGCGTACTTGTCTATTACCCAGCCCTAATCGTCACTGCTGTTTGTCGTACGGAAGGGTGTAGACGTGTAAACGTGTTTTCCCGCGAAAAATAAGGGAAAAAGATAATGGGGCGTACTGTTCGGAATAGAAAGAAGAAAGGGCGAAGATCTAAATCTAAGGAAAAAGCAAAACGAGTGTTGGAGAAGCTTTGTAAAGCATTGGGTTCGTCTTCGGAAGAAAGTAGGTTTAATTTCTTTTGAGTCTCGTTTAGGTTCGTTTAGGTTATGGTACGAAGATGCTAGAAAATATTAAGAGGCATGATGCCTTACGGCCGCTTGTAGCGTGCCAAATTAAATTGCCCCATTATTGGGTGTTTCTTTGGGTCCTATAATGTGTACCTAAATATTGAAATCAAAATGGCGGACTAGTGATACATCGCTAGGGCTATTGGCACGTGTGGAATAAAACTTACAGACCTCTGGGTTTACACTTTGATTAATAAAAATCTGATGCAATTATATTTATAGGTTATTCTGAATCTGATTATGAATCGAGCCAGGAAGATAGTTTTAGTGAGAAACCTGAAGAGGTTGGCTACAACATGTCAGTCCTAGAACCAAATGAGGGCGGAACTGAGACTAATCTGGACCCCGGCGATTCAGTTCTTAAAGAAATCTTAGGGGAAGAATGGATGGGGCCTCAAAAGCAAGGACCCCCTGTTAATGCACAAATAGCTGAACATTGGCAAGCCATCCTTAAAAGCGGGCTACCAAAGGATCTACGGAAAGAATTACTTGGTAAATACTTACTAACAGAAAACTGTGGGGCTCTCAACCCACCGACCCTCAATAAAGAGGTCAGACTATGCATGGCGGACGTAGCGGTGCGTCAGGATGCTTTTTTGTCTTATATTCAACAGCAAGTGGCAACTAGCTTAAGCGCTTTGGTTTATCCCATTGAGGAAGCGCTCAAGGATGCTAATCGCTATGACCCTAAGGTCATTCTCCAGCCGTTAGTAGATTCGTCAAAGCTGTTGGCGGATGTACATCATATGCTGTCAAGTCATAGACGATTTCGTGCATCGGGGTTCTTAGAGTCTTTTGCAAAAAAGGCTTGTGAGGGCTGTCCCATGGATGCCTGGTTGTTTGGGGACAATTTTGCCGAAAAGTTAAAGGCATCTCAAGAGGTGACCCGACTGGGGCTCAGCGTTAAGAAGAAAAAGTCGTTCAATTCCGGGACGACTCCATCGACAGCTGTTGTTCGGAAAGACCTCTCGGTAAATCAGGGCCCAAGCAGTTCGTTAAACTGGAAACGCCCTCCTCATGCTATACGGAAGAAGAGAGAGGAGGGCGAATCACGAACAGAGAGGACAGGGAAACACAATCTTCCTCGGGAGTCATACTCAGGGAACCAGAAGAGGTTTCGTCGTCAGCATTAGAGGTATGTTATGCGGGCAGGCTATCAAAATTTTTGATCCATTGGGAAACAATCACATCCAATCCATCATTGTTGGAATGGATTGAAGGATATAAAATTGAATTTCTTAGCGAACCTTTCTGTAAACTACCAGTGGGACCTGGTATTGGGAAAGACGACAAGGGTGACCTAACTTTGAAAGTTAAAGAACTCTTAACCATAGGGGCAATTGCTCCATGCTCACATCTAATGGGTGAGGTACTTTCACCGTATTTCTTAAGGAAAAAACCTTGTGGGAAAAGTCGGTTTATCTTTAACTTAAAGAAATTAAATGATTTCATTAATCCTCCTCGCTTCAAACTAGAGGATTATCGCAGCGTGAAGCATTTATTGAATCATTCAAATTTTATGACAAAAGTGGACATAAAAGACGCATATTTTTTAGTCCGTATTCACGAGTCATCAAGGAAATTTTTAAGATTTACTTTTAATAACAAATTATACGAATTTACTTGCTTACCAACGGGCTTATGCACTGCTCCATTTATTTTCACGAAATTACTAAAACCAGTAGTTGCGAAATTGCGACAAGAAGGTATTTCTGTGGTAATATATTTAGATGACATTCTTATTATCAGTCAAAATGTTGCCGAATCTAAGGAACATACTCATAGAGTGGTGTCCTTATTGCGCTATTTAGGATTTATCATTAACTGGGAAAAAAGTTCTTTAATTCCTTCCCAGGACTGTACATATTTAGGGGTTACTTTTAACACTTTGAGAATGAACATGGCTCTTTCACAGGAAAGAATATTCAAATGTAGGGAAAAATGAAAAAGATGTTGCACTTAAAAACTTGTTCGATTCGGGAATTTGCTAAAATACTGGGTATGTTAAGTTCTGCATGCCCAGCGACTGCCTATGGTTGGGCACATACTAAGCTGCTTGAAAGACCCAAATATCTAGCGTTAAAGCATTCTAAAAATCCCTCATATGACAGGAACTTGGAATTGCATACTCGTATTAAGGCTGAATTGAAATGGTGGTTGGAGAATTTAAACTCCTCTGGAGTATCCCTTCTTCCTTTCACGGCAGACTTAATAATTTTTCTGATGCTTCCAAGTTAGGCTGGGGGGGGACTTGTAATGATACCGAAATAAACGGGTTGTGGTCCAAAGGAGAGAGAGAGAGGCCTATTTAATTTTTAGTAACTTCATGCTGTCTTTT
>JABRWK010000134.1:19202-32236 GCA_013372445.1 Hypothenemus hampei | reverse complement strand
TAGGATTAATCCAAAAAAATACCAGCTTCAAACATTCAACAGTGGCGGAGGTATGATTGTCTTTTTTTCATTCAAAATTGTAATTAAATTTGACATCCACATCTCCGCCACTGTTGAATGTTTGAAGCTGGTATTTTTTTGAATTAATCCTACCCATATACTAATCTCACGTACCAAATTTGGTTAAAAAAACTTAAGTCGTTTAGAAGTTGAAAATTAGTAACTGTGCTGTTTTTAAAAACTTTAACACCCTGTATTTTGGAAACGGTGCATTTGCGGACCTATGTTAATAGGTACTTTTTTTCATATTTTCAAACGTAGAATCAGCCCTTAAAGTTTGTCCCCCTATTTCATATACACCCTGTATAAATTATAGCTAAAGTATACATACTTACGATTAATCTAGATTCGGAATTCTGAAAATTAGAAGGTGATGATTAATAACGTAAAGTATATCTACTGTTTGTTTTTCTATTGACCTACCTCTTATTGTTGTTGACTTTGACTTTGAATTTATAATTTATAACATCGTTTAGAACAAATGAAAATAAAATGACCTCTTACTGCCTGGTAGTAATGCCCGAAAGGGCGGCTCCGAGGGAGTGAGAGGGTGGAGTGAATGGGAGGCAATATTAAAAAAAAAGGTTAGGTTAGATTAGGTTAGGTTAACTAAAATTTTGGGCCCGTAAGCGGCGGGCCAATCCTCCCCCCACTTGTAGTAATGCGCAAGCAGAGCCAAGTGGGACCAACGGGAGAAGAGAGGGATAGGTTTAATGAGGGTATGGCGGCCAGACCATCGGGCCGTCGAGTCCCCACACTCGGACCAGTTCCGCCACTGGTCCGGTAGGTCTATAAAGATTCCTAATCATTAACTAAAATTAGGTAAAACTCGCGGGTCAGATGGATTCCCGATGGAAGCGGTACGGGAAGCTGCTATCCTCAGAACTGATATTTTCACACAAACAATGAGCGCCTTAGTAACATCACAATTGATTCCAAGAGAGTGGAAACTGGCGAGCCTGGTCCTGATCCAGAAGACGGGGAAACCCGTAGACTCTCGTAGCTCGTAGCAGCCATTGTGCCTGATTGGTTCAATGGCAAAAATGTTTGAACATCTTATAAAATCTAGGTTGGAGAAGGAAATAGTTAGAACGGGGGACCTGGCTCAGGACCAATATGGGTTCCGCAAAGGAAAGAGCACCATTCAGACATCACAGCGCGTACTGGACGTGGGGCTAAAAACGCGAACTCAAGGGACAGGGGATCGATGGTGTGTCCTTATAACCGTAGATGTTAGGTTAGGAATGCATTTAACACCGCGCCATGGGCAAGGGTTATAAGGTAGTTACACAAGAGAAGAATATCCTGATACTTCTTGAACCTGGTGATTGATTACTTTACGGACCGGGTCATACTAGACGTGGAAACAACCTACTTGCTCTCGGCGGGCATCCCGCAGGGGTCCGTTCTTGGACCCCTGCTCTGGAACGTTTTTTACAATCCAATCCTTCTGCTCCCCTACCCCGACGGCGTCAACATCATTGGGTTCGCCGATGACTTGGCTGCTGTGGTGGTTGCAGACACTAAAGACCAGCTGCGAATTAATGCTAACACTACACTCAGGATGATAGAAAATGAAATGACTTTGGCCCAAGAAAAAACTGAGGTGGTGATCCTGAGTGGCAAAAGACACAGAGAAGACATAGCATTTACCATCGGACACAACACTATAAAGCCACAAAAAACCATGAAATATCTCGGGGTCACAATAGGCCAAGATCTATTTTTTGGACCCTATGTTGCAAACGTTGTCGATAAGGCGGGACAAAAAATGACCATGTTGGCAGGGATTATGCCCAATATGGGAGGCCCGGCTTATGTTAAAAGAAGGCTGCTCTATAATGTGATGTTATCAATAATTGCATATGCCTCCCCCATCTGGACACAAGCCTTAAGATTTAACAAATATCGCCTTATACTGAGCGGTCTGCAGCGTAGGGCATTAATCAGGGTTGGCTCGGCCTATCGAACTATTTCAGCAGAGGCATTGCAGGCAATAACGGCAACCCCACCGATCGACCTCTTACTGGACGAGAGAAACATGATCCTGAAAGGAATAAATACAAAAAAGGGCGAGAAAGGTCCTAATGGAAAAATGGCAGCAAAGATGGATGGACCTAACCGGAAAGGCCCAGTGGATCAAGCACCTCATCCCTACACTAAAACAGTGGGTCGCATGTAAATTTAGGAAAACGGACTATTATTTAACTCAAGCTCTATCGGGCCACGGCACTTTCAAGAGTTATACTAGCAGATGGAAGAAAACTAACGTTACCTGCGACTACTGCGGGGAGCCGGACACTCCTAGACACACCCTCTTCATTTGTCCTAGATGGGAACTCATCAGAAGCGCTGCGAACGGCAGGGTTGTGGAGGTCATAAACTCTTAAAAATAATAAATCAAATGTTGCGCTCAGAAATACATTGGGAGATAATACTATATAATATGGTAAGATCTATCCTAAAATAGAAGGAGAGGGAGGAAAGAGAAAGAGTGAAGGGCGTATAAACCCCACCACAGTCAAGAAATGAGTAACTTATCTCCTCCCTCATGGTCGATATGCCTCCTAAGGCGGATCCAGAGGGTTGCTGAGCTGCCCATCGGTCAACACCGTCTATAGACCAATGGAGGAGCAGAGTTTTTAGTGAGTATGGCATAACCAGTCAATCACCAGTCCCACACTCCCCCGGCCGACTTACCATCATTCCACCAACGGCCGGGGCGTGCATAACAGCATTTTCTCCGCTAAAAAAAAAGGTTAGGTTAGGTTAGGTTTGTCTTCTGGGGAGGGGGTGAAAGACGCCGGAAGGGAAAGGGCCAAATTCTGGAAGAGTGGATAGACTGTAATAACTTAGTCATCTTAAACGAAGGTAATTCTCCAACATTTTCAAATAAAAACGGGTCTTCGTATATTGATGTCACAATGGCCTCTCCCGCGCTTGCAGGCAGTTTAAGAAACTGGAAAGTACAAAAAGACATGATGACATTAAGCAACCACTTTTGCATTACCTTTAAGACGAATCGAGCGCATGAAATAACAGCCTTCAGTCCTAGAGGCTGGAAGATGACGGACGAAGGCCACACCCGTTTCATAAAAAATTGCGAGCCGAACGATCCCACAGGAATAATTAATCCTAAAGAACTTACAACATACTTGAAGGACAGATGCGGCGAAAGTTTCAAACCTAAAACAAAATACCAAGAAAATCAGGAACCAGTATACTGGTGGACAGAAACAATAAATCGTAAAAGGAAAAAATGCATTGAACAAAGAAGGAAATTACAGAGACTAAATTGCTCCAATAAAGACATTACACTCAAAGAACAGGCAAGGTATCCTATAAACAACTAAAAAAGGAACTAAGAAAAGAAATTGCTATACAGAAGGAAAAAGCATGGAAAGAGTTG
Source organism: Hypothenemus hampei (assembly GCA_013372445.1). NCBI lineage: Eukaryota > Metazoa > Arthropoda > Insecta > Coleoptera > Curculionidae > Hypothenemus > Hypothenemus hampei. The sequence goes on along the minus strand of JABRWK010000134.1, from coordinate 28,767 downwards.
ATCCACGACCTAGATAGAGATATCTAGGGTCGTAGATATCAGATAGTAATGAAAAAATTAAACAAACACCCCAGAATGGAACTAACTAAAGAGGGAATAAAAGAACAGATTGATAAACTTTTTCCAAAACATGCTACTCTAAGATGGAAGAACATAAAAATCGATAACAAAGACATAAAACTCTTTACCCCCGAAAAACTAATTAAGGTCTTAGCAAAAATTAAAATAAAAAGGCCCCTGACCCCGATAACCTACCCTCCAAAATAATAAAAGTTTTCTGTAGTACTTACCTGGATCTGGTCTTGAATTGCATGAACAGCTGCCTCGTCGACGGAAACTTTCCTGAAATATGGAAAACATGTGAACTTAGATTACTAGAAAAACCAAAAAAAGAGAGAAATGAACCTTCTACATTCAGACCCATCTGTCTCATATACGTATTAGGGAAGATCATGGAATCACTGATAAAAATGAGAATAGACGGTGAAATTGAAGAAAAACGCGTTCTGAGCGACATGCAATTTGGCTTCAGAAAAGGACGCTCCACCGTGGACGCCCTTAAAGCAGTTCAGAAGATAGTTGAAAACAACAACAAAAGCTCGTATAAAAAAAGAAATTTCATAGCCATGGTGTTGCTCTATATATAAAACGCGTTTAAAAAATAGAGTTAGTGCTACTGAGCGGAAGAAGGAAAATTAGTATTATGAGTATAATACTCGGGGACACGATGGTCAGTTCACAGTCGGCAGTAAAATACATGGGAGTTTTTTTTTATAAAGGTTTAAGGATGACGGAACAAATAAATAGAATTTACATCAGGGTTAGTGACCTAATAAACTCAATAAATAGATTTACCCCAAGGGTCGGAGGTCCTCAATTCAGAAGGCGGAAATATCTGGCTAGTGCCGCGCTGTCAGTCATTTACCCCGCTCCGGTGTGGCAGGGAGCTCTGAAATACAAACATTACGAAAATAAAATGAATCAATTTACTAGAAGAATAGCAATCCGTGTCACATCAGCATATAGGACGGTCTCCCTGGAGGCGGTTCTCGCGATAGCTAAAATTCCGCCAATTAAACTTCTGGTAGCAAAGAGATCCCTGCAATACGAGAACAAAAACGCGGATAAAAAACAGTTAAAAGCCCTCACAATAGCGGAATGGGTAAAGAGCTGGGAAAGATATCAGGGAATCCTTGATTCCGGACCTAAAAAAGTGGTTTGATTGTGAATGGACGGAAACGGACTTTTACATGACACAACTAATTACCGGCCACGGAGTCTTCAACACGTATTTGCACAAAATAGGCAAACAACTCTCCACAAAATACTGGTATTGTCCCGAGGTAGATTCTCCAGAACACACCCTGATACACTGCCCGAGATGGAATGCACCTAGGAAAGAAATGGAAGAGAAGTGTTCTATAAGATTAAGCTTAATAAATTTCCATTGCATACTCACCAAAGATAAAGAAAGTTGGATAGCTGCTAAAGACATGATAGCGCAAATAATGCAAAAAAAAGCTAAGGATGAATTGGAAAGAACGACTGCTGTCCGATGAACCCTTAGACAACAAGAAGTATCCTACTTACCTCCGACCATCCAGTAAAGAAATGCGTATAGAAGTTCCCAGGATGGTCAAGGGAAATGCCCTGCAGCGACCCGTCATAGCTGCAGGAAGAGCAGAGTTTTTTAGTGAAGTAGTGGCGACCGTCAGCCGAGTCCCACACTCCCCCGGTCAACTTACCATCCACTCCATCAACGGCCGGGGGGTCAATGCGTAAATGCATTTTTCTCTGCTGAAAAGAAAAACCTTTTCTTTACCCCATCCAGCACCTGAATTCACTCCACGGGTCCCGAAACAGAGTTAAATAGTAAAAAAATGAAAAAATGGATAAGATCCTCATTTTTTCAATAGATAACGTCCCCAGGATGCCAAAAATATGGTTGTTTTTTTTTATTGTTATAAATGGGAAGGTCGTTAAAGCGTTATGGATCCCTATATTATAGTATACACATATAGGGTGTCCCGTAAATGCCTCACAATTGCTTCGCTATGCTATCAGGAGTGGCCAACTGAACTTGGGAAAAATTATAGAAAAATCTTTTCCAAAAAATGGCCGAATTATAACTGTTAAAAGATTTACTTTAGAAAGCTCTGATGCACTAATTAAAGCGAATTATATACTCGTAGTTATCATCATAGGACATTTATTGTGTATTGTCTAACAAAGTGTGCATTAAATAAAAGTTCTTTTTTGCAGTTATTTTAGAAAATAGCAGCTTCTGTTTTTCGATCATATTGCCATGAATAATGAACCGGCAACGTTATATTACCTTACATGTTATATTATTATTTTTCTGTTTATATTATTATATTATTTTTATCATTTCTTTTGTTATTTTTCAGTAACATTTTGCGGGAATGGGGATCAAATTACTGTTTATCGCACTGATTATAAAAGACAATTTTTTATTTTTTGTAAAAATAAAAAATAAAAAAAACATTAAAGTTGATGTACCTGTTTATGTAATCAGCTTATACCAGGTGTCCAAGTGAACCCTGGACATAGGAAATTAACATGGGAAATCGGTTTTTATTTTTTTGCGCCTGTACGGATTATTCATTTGGAAAACTTTTACATGGAGGTCATAGTACTCAAGGCCGGCTATCATTCTGCAATTTTTTCAATTCTCTAATTAGAGCCGTTTTGGCTCAAAACGTCTTCAAAATTCAAAAAATCGAATACCCTGCTAACCGTTCGAAGCCATGATTGGTTAGAATCAATGTCAGAATTAATTGTAGAATCCTAACACTACTTGTTAACTCAATAGTGGAATTTGAGGTTATAATAAGAAAATTGTTTACTTATTGTAGGGACCATATATGTATAAACTACTATATCGCGTGTTCCCCATTAAGTTAATATGTGGATGTTGAAACAAACAATGTGAAAAAGAAATAATATTTCTCTTTCACTTTGTTTCATGTAACCTTATGCTCGTAGCGCCTCCGCTGTTCGACCAAACCGAACTAAGCGATAGACTTATGTGAAATTGTGTGAAATTCGTATACATCTGTCTCACAATGTTTGCATCAAGGTTTGGCGAGGACCCGCTATACAGGGTGAGTCACAATTAGTGTTCAATATTTCAACAGTCGATTATCTGATCGAAAATATGGAAAAAAGTTCATATAAACATAGGTCCGAGAATGCTTCGTTTCTGAGATACAGGGTGATAAACTTTAAGAAAATAGACATTTCTTTATTTTTTAACTTCCAAACGGCATAAGATTTTTTAACCAAATTTGGTATACGAGTTTAGCATATTGGTAGGTTTAATCCAAAAAATTACCAGCTTCAAACATTCATCAGTGGTGGAGATGTCTATTTTCTTAAAGTTTATCACCCTGTATCTCAGAAACGAAGCATTCTCGGACCTATGTTTATATGAACTTTTTTCCATATTTTCGATCAGATAATCGACTGTTGAAATATTGAACACTAATTGTGACTCACCCTGTATAGCGGGTCCTCGCCAAACCTTGATGCAAACATTGTGAGACAGATGTATACGAATTTCACACAATTTCACATAAGTCTATCGCTTAGTTCGGTTTGGTCGAACAGCGGAGGCGCTACGAGCATAAGGTTACATGAAACAAAGTGAAAGAGAAATATTATTTCTTTTTCACATTGTTTGTTTCAACATCCACATATTAACTTAATGGGGAACACGCGATATAGTAGTTTATACATATATGGTCCCTACAATAAGTAAACAATTTTCTTATTATAACCTCAAATTCCACTATTGAGTTAACAAGTAGTGTTAGGATTCTACAATTAATTCTGACATTGATTCTAACCAATCATGGCTTCGAACGGTTAGCAGGGTATTCGATTTTTTGAATTTTGAAGACGTTTTGAGCCAAAACGGCTCTAATTAGAGAATTGAAAAAATTGCAGAATGATAGCCGGCCTTGAGTACTATGACCTCCATGTAAAAGTTTTCCAAATGAATAATCCGTACAGGCGCAAAAAAATAAAAACCGATTTCCCATGTTAATTTCCTATGTCCAGGGTTCGCTTGGACACCTGGTATACTCAGGTTGTGATCAAACGCTGCCATATAGTACATTCAATTATTTGCTTATAGTTTGACCTTTTTTGGAAAAGATTTTTTTAATGATTTTTCTCGCATTCAATGGGCTCCATTTGATGGCGTAGCGCGGCAATTATGCGGCATTTATGGGACACCCTGTATACAGGGTGTTTCGTTTTGTTTCTGAAAAATTGAAATGTGTGATAGATTTTATCATTTTAAGCAAAAAAGTTCGTATGAACATGGGTTCGAAATCGCTTCATTTCCGAGATACAGGGTGTCAAAAGTTGAAAAATAAGTTGCATTTTCTGCATCATCTTTTAACCGTTTCACAATAATTTCATGAAATTTCGTACCCGGTGGTTCTTTGGGGTGAGAAATTGAAATTTGTGGTCGATTTAATTGTATTTTCTAGAGGGCGCCACCTGTAACGATTTCGACTCTTTTAAACCGTTGCAACTTTTTTGTGCTACTCTGTATACCATTTTGGACTAGAAAAATCTATTATTTCAACTTTTCTGCTTAAAAAAGGTATACCGTATTGAAGTCGCTAGGAGTAACGGTGTCCGGGAAAAATGCATCTAAAGCTGATGATGCATGTAAATTTTCGGAGGGCCAGAATAGCGTTTCTGACTTACATATCTTAGTTTTTATCTGGAACAACAATGATGTAACACTTGAAAGATTAAAAGTTATTAGTTTTAAGTCAAAATAGGCAGTGTAATTGGAAGAAAAAACAAATTTTTAGACTAACAATAGCCCTCGTTTCAATGAGATAATTTGTATGCATCATCACCCTGTATATACAGGGCTGTTGTTAAGTCCGGCAACGGCTTAATTTCTCGCAAATCGTACGATTTATCGAAAAACCTTCAAAGTAAAAGTTACAGTGTTTTTAAAAATCTATCCAATGGATGTACAAGGGTATCATACAAGGTCCGCCAAAAACACGTGGTTAAATAAAGGGATCTTTTTTTAAATGACAAACCCTGTATTTTGTTGTATTTTTGAATTCGTCGTATAATTTTAGACACATTTCATATAAAACTTCCAATGCCTATTTTCAATCGTTTTTCAAATATTAACCATTTACTTATTTTATTTGATTTCTTTACTGCTTAATATCTCAAAATCCGTCAAAATTTTCAATAAATTTTAAACTCAAAAATTGTAGTGTTTCTAAAAATCTTATTATACAGGGTTAGTCTCTTTAGGTAGTTTTATTTTGCCACTTTTTTTTCTAATCTTGTATAACATCCATTACCCCTATTGGATAGATATTTAGGAATACTACAATTTTTGGGTGTCCCGTAAACATACCGATAAACGTTCAGGGAATATAGAGCTCATAAAAACAAACATTTAGACCGAATAAAGTTAGCTCCGAAATCGCTTCGTTTCCAAAATACAGAGTGTTTAATTTTTTATTTTTTTTTTAATATTTCAAAAATGGGGGTTAGTCACGAAATTTGGGACATGGTATGACGGTATCAATACGCATTTTCTGGAGTAGACTGAGCATTTCCATCTACACCAGTGGCGTGCGTGCGACCAGTCAATGACATATTTATTAAGTAAAAAATGGTACGCCACTGACTTTTTTCAATTAAAATTTTTTTCTTGAAATATTTCATCAATTACACAGGCCTGTATTAAAAAAACTTTGTGCACCATTCCACCTGTACTTTATGTATTTGAGTGCGCTGAATTCGAAAATGGCATCGAAATTGCTGTATCACATCAGAATTTCGAGATATTTAAGTTCAAATAGTCAAAAAACGCTGTTTTAAGTCAACTTCAAAAGCTTATAACGAACGAACATGTTTTTTTATAATAATCGGTGACGGCATCAAACAGTGCCATTATTCACCTTCAAAATGCATTGTTAATATATATTAAAAAAAAATTATTAAGTATATTTAATAACTTTTTTTTTTCGGCGAGATATTCGAGTTTCAAATTGTTTAGTTAAACACATGCGCCGAGCTGCTTTTTATAAGCCACCTAATTAAACATACCTGCCAAATTCATACTTGTCATATACTATATTTGACAATAATAATAATTTGGCAGGTATAGTTTGTAGTTTGGATCTTTGCCTATGAGTCATACAAACGAATCGTCCGAACCAAATCAACGGAAAGTTGCGGTAAAATACGACCAGTGGCGTCTCAAAAATTTTATGTTTTTCAATTAAAAGAAAACGATGAATTTCGAAAAATATCAAGAAATTTTTGGAAAATTCATTGGAAAGGGAAAGCTTTATTTTATTTTACAAAAGTGGAAGCTTAACTTATCACAATTTACAAAAAATTATTACTATTATTACTATTCAATATCACTAATAACAGAAAGGTCCGATTCTGAATCACTTTCATTATCGTCAACGTTTATAATTATTCCAGGAATCTTGTCTAATATACATTCTCTGTTATACCACTCTTGGATTAGTTCTAAAGTATGTCTCACAGTGGCTGACCATACTTCCGGTGTACACTTTTGTAGAGCTTTTTCCCATAAAGCGATTACTTTATCATAACCATAACCATCTTCTCCAATATGAGTATTATAGTGACCTTTGGCATTTGCCCAAATCATTTCAATTGCATTAAATTGACAATGGCAAGGAGGTAACCTTAACACCTCATGTCCATGTTCTTGTAAAAATTCATCAACTTTATATCTTGGTGGTTTTCTATGAGATTTGGAAATGTTTAAAAGTTGTAATTTGAACATATCTTTGTCAAATGGTACATTTGACCTTTCTAACCAATCAATTATTTGAGATTTGGTCCATAATGATGTAGGTTGCGTCTCTATTAGAATGCTGTGGTAGGGGGCGTTATCCATTATAATTAGTGAAGGTTGGTTTAAATTAGGAATACATTTTTCTTTCAACCATTTGAAAAATATATCGGCATTCATATCGTCATGATAATCTGTCAACTGGGATTTGGTAGAATAAATTAGTGCCGCGTCATTAACAAAATCTTCACTGGTACCAGCATGAAACAATATTAAACGTTTCCCCTCATATTCCTCTGGCACACTTTTTTTTTAACTATCTTGCCATGATTTCGTTTTGCTTCCTTTTGAGAATATCCAAGTTTCATCCAAAAACAGTCTGGGAGTACTAGAATTTTGATTTGCAATAAATTTTCTAAAAAAATCAATTCTTGCTAATGCTACGCTAGTTCTTTCCATTAATGCTCTACGATTATCATCTTTTTTATAATGAAAACCTATGTTTGAAAGGACTTTGCTGATAGTCGTAATGTGGGCATCGAGGATTTGTTTTGCAGCAAGTTCCTCCTTCAAACTTCTTAATGTAACATGCTTTTCTAAAAATAATAAAAGAGGTTAGCTATACGAGTCCCAATTAAAAATCTTATGTTTAATAAAACAATGAGCTTCAACATGTAATTTTATTACTTACTTTCTGCATACATGTCATATATCACATTGCGAACGTCCTGTTTCTGGCTATCTCATAAATCTTCTGTTTTTGATTTTAAGCGAGGTCTTGATTTACCTGGGGTACATAATGCTTGACTTCGGTCCGAACAGCTTTTAATAGTAGTAACTGTACGTAAGCTAATTCCCAAAGCATCTGCAACCCGCTAAAACATTGAAAGTTACAAATAAACTCGCAGAGGTTTGCAATATTATAATTTACCTCCTTAACAGAAGTGATGGGTTTTAAAGGACCACCATTATCCTTCTCATCAGAAAAATACTTCAAAAGCTTAGCAACAAATTCCCTTGCTTGGGAATTTAAACGTTTGCCCGGCTTTTTAAGGTTAGTTCTAAAAAGAACTGATTTTTTAAATTTACCACTATTTAAGAAAAAAGTAAGAATAGCAAAAGCAAGTAAAGGATAAGAAGATTAAGAAGTATTCATATATAAATTAAACACCAAAAAAATAAAACCAAAATCGGATGCACTAAAATTTCACAGATACGCGGCAAAATTACTCATAAATATTGTAACGCCTCTGATCTTGTTGAAACAACCGATCTAAGCCATACTGTCATATCACTATCTTTATTCAACCCGTATAAGCTACCATTATTAATTTTGACACATTCTAGCCAATAAATAACATACATATCTCTCTTTATCTTTGTTATTTTCATACGTTCCGTCTATTCGCTAGACATACGTATGTGCTACCTAATTCGGTAGACAGGCAAAGATCCAAATTACAACCCAACTTTATTTTTTCAAAAGGAAATGCGTATTTTTTGTTTCATTTTTGAATTTTACTTCAAATTCCAAATATGTGTCATGTATCGTGTCCTACATCTAAACTCAACAATTATCGAAAAAACAGGATGACAAAATTGAAAAAAATTACTTACGTGCATTATGTCCTCCTTTATAACAAGCAATATTTGTTTGAAACTTTTTTTATTTGAAATTTGGTTTCCGAAATAATCGCTTGTGTCACTTTAAATGAAACACCCTGTAGAATATATGGACACTCTGTATCTCGGAAACGAAGCGATTTCGGACCTAACTTTATTCGGTCTATAGGTTTATTTTTATGAGCTCTACATTCCCTGAAAGTTTGTCGGTATGTTTCCGGAACACCTTGTATATGTATACAAAGTTGTCCACTAAGCGCCCGTCGGTCAATAGCTGCTAAACCGTTAGATGTATGGGAAAATGTTTCCTAAAACTTTTAATGTTTCATCTTTACTGCAATTTAAAATTATTGCTGTCTTATACAGGGTGTTCTAAATAGGGGAAAAATACTAAAGTAATGTTTTTTTTTAAATAGAACCCTCTATTTTTTTATACATTTTTGGATTCCTAGTCAAATTTTATGGTCACTATACAGGGTGTCCCGGATTTTACACTCAATATCTCCGTTGTGTCTAAAGATAAAAATAAAATTAAAAAAAGGTTTTAAATGAGAACTAGTTACCCTTCTAAATATATAATAAAAAACCTCCCCTTGAACATTCAACCCCCAGAAACCAACCCCATCTTTTTTTTTCAAATGGAAACACCTATTTTTTACTTCATTTTTGAATTCTGCTTCAAATTTTGAGTATATTTCATATAATATGTTCTAAACTTAACTTCAACAGTTACCGAGAAATTCACAATTGAAATTACATATGAATATAGGTAAAAATTTAAGTTTAACATATAACTATCAATACATATAGATATATTTATACAGGGTGTCCCAGAATAACTATTCCTAATTTTCAGAAATGATAGAGGACACTTAAATAAACATTTTTTATTAATAAACTTATGTCCGGAAATTTCTCCTTGTCAAGTTAAATTAGAACTGTATTTGGAAAGTGTGAATTTAGATAATTGCGGCAATTTAATCCAAAGTATGTTGGTGAACCATTAAGTTGCGAAAAAAGATGTCTTCGAATGTTAAGTGAAATATTTTCAAGCAATTTTGGTAGAGTAAAATATTCAAAAATAAAAAAAAA
>JABRWK010000133.1:212452-240227 GCA_013372445.1 Hypothenemus hampei | reverse complement strand
GAATAGTTAACAACTAAATTAGGCATTATAGTATTCAAAATACTGGAGCAAATGTGAACAAGATATTTATTACCGTTTTTGATATCAAATGTAAAATGTAATTTTAATGTGTTTATCGCGTTTGTAACGTAACAAATCAAACGGAAATGAACGTAGAACAAAAAATATCATTGGTTTCGCATCCTATTTTAAATAACAAATATTGCAGTTTTACCTTTGAATGTGCGTATAGATTTAGCTCATTTGACCCTAGTCTCATTTCGAAATAACACTTAAGAACATCTCAGTCCAGTATGCCTTGATAATTGTACTGTCTACGTAATTAATAGGCCCGAAATCTTCCTTAACTTGTATCGAACAACTATGTATTTATCACAAAGGAATACTCAAGCGCTACTTACGGAATGACCATTAATTAACGTTTGGACTCAACTGTATGTAATTTATCAAATTCAGTTTTTATTTGTAATTAAAATCAAATTAATAAAGAACTAATAAAAACGTCTCGATTCTAGATTTTTGTCATGTTTTTGTTATTTCCATAAATATTAACTCTCCATATCGGTCATTATGATTGCTAAGATTCAAGTTTCCTCTATAATATTAGAGGCGCACTTTGTTCTTGTCAGAAGGTTAACCTGGACACATGTTTTTGACAGATTTAATGCCATTGTAACCGTTGAAAAGGAAGATGAAAACGAAGAACAAGCGCTTAATGGCCAAAAGCCGTTTGCGCCGACAGGATTTTTATAAAAATTCCTAGGTACTTGCTAGTAAGGAACAATCTACAATAATCTGTCTATACAGTGTTTTTCATAAATGTCTCCCCCTCCTTAAATTTTTAACAGATAAATTTTTTTCAAAATTCCAAAAAAATAATAAAAAAAAAACTATCATTTGACTATCTCATATCAATATAAATGTTTACCATTTAGTCGTAAGGCCAAAAAGGTAATTTTTTTAAATGGAACCATGGGTCAAGTGGCACCTCAAATTGAAGGTATTTCAAAATTGTATTTAGCCGTATAAGTAGATTTTAAATTTATCAATTAATTTTTGAGAAAAAAACTGCAAATAACCAAAAATTAAATTATTTTCATTTTTGGTTATTTCATCATGTGACCACGACATGTAAATTGTTTCATTCAGAAAAAGTGAAAAGTAAAAAGTGTCCGTTTAATTGGGGTGTCCGCTTAGAGAGAGTTCACTGTACTATATTACCCCGATTCGAATAAATTTCATTCTGAACGATTCTCGGACAAAAATAAAAATCAAATAAATCCATATGCTTATATTCCTTTTGGAGCAGAATTTAGGATTATGGTTAAGCTTCAAACGTCTCCAGCAATTACTATAATATTATTTTTGGATAAATCATTTGGAAATTATTTCTGAATAGATTTCTGAATATTGCCTTAGTAACTAGCGAATAAGTAATTCCTGGAACTGAAAACATTGTATTGATGTTTCTTTAAGAAGTATTTAAATGTACGAAACTTATTAACAATTAGGGTTTTTCATTATCGAAAAAACCATCTCCTGGGCTATACTAAGTTGTCATGGTTATTTTGCATGTCCTAATTGCATACTTAATGGAAGACCATGACGTGTTTTCGCTAATTTTTAATCAGGTATCCTTCTAACGAAGTATTTATAACGTTTCGCTACAGCTGATTGAGACTATATTTCAAGACGGAAAGGCCTAACAACTCAAAAATGAGTCCATTTCCCAACTAAAAGCAGGATATTATTAAATAGTCAAAATTAAATGGGCTATTCTATATGTACTCAACGACAGTTGTCAGTTCTATACTTTATTTCTATACATTTTTTCTCTATACTTTCTATCTTTTTTTTGTTAGTTACCGTTTGCCATGTTGTTACAGAGCAATTTTGTTTTCATAATTATTCGAAATGGAAATGTTTGTTTTTACTTTCTATTCCAGGATATAAAAAAAGGAACAAGATTCATGATATCGTGTTAACAAGCTATCCAGTCAAAAATTAAAAAATATACCAATAATCGGTGCTGGTGTCGTTGACGGACACACGATTTTCGATCGATTTTTGATTGTAATGAATAGTAGACGTCCCAAATAGTAGATTTATGGAAAAAAAATGCGGAATATCATGATTTTTTTGTAATTTGACTATTTTGTGCTATTTTTAGAGCTTAACTTTCATTTCCAATAGGGTATAGTATTTTTCGGGACCCGTGGAGTGAATTGGGGTGCTGGGTGGGGTAAGGAAAGTAAGATGGGGTAAGCTAAAGTAAGGTAAGTTATGGTATGGTATTATACGATGTAATACTTACCTTACCTTACCTTTGTTTTTGAAGAGGATTAGGGAAGTTTTATCACCTTACCGGAGAACCTTACCTTACCATATCTTACCACACCTAGCGCCCCAATTCACTCCACGGGTCTTGAAAGACACCTTACCCGTTGGAACTGAAAGTTAAGCTTCAAAAATAACACAAAATAGTCAATATAATTTTTTTTTAAATCCGCACTTTTTTCCATAGATCTACTATTTGGAACGTTTACTATTCAATACAATCAAAAACCGATCGAAAATCGTGTGTCCGTTAACGACACCAGCACCCCAATAATGTAAATAACTTAATTTATTTTAATATCAATTATCAGATTAGATTATTTCAAGGCATATAAATATAAATATAAATTATCCTATTACATCAAGATAATTTGCAATCGTAAACCTTTTTCCTAACATTTGACATATTGAAAACTTTGTTTTTGCGAAAGGTTCGTTAAAATGAATGAAGATCACGTAGATCATTATGTGAGTGTATTGGTTTAAATCGTTCTTGTTCCTTACAGAAATCACTGCGTACCTGAGGACTAGGATAGGTGTCACATTCTCACTTATACAATAAAATATATCTTCATCCTATTGTTATTTTTAACGTAAGTATAAGCTAAGGTTTGTTCTAAAATTTGTTAGATAATGAAGAGTATCTTCCAAAAGTAATTCATCAAATGTTTATAGAGGTTAATGTGGAAACGCTCCAAGGCTCAATTGGAAGACGTTTAAAGAAAATTGAATATTGTTAAAAGCATTTAAAAAAATAAAAGGTCATGAATATTTAAATTCTCTTTCACACAATTTGTTTTTCTCTTATAATGAATGTTGACTCAGAATTTTGGGACAGACTTTAAGTCTTAATATTTATAGGTTCAAGTTAACTACGTTTTACTTGGCAAACTGCGTGGATTATTATTCATTTAAAAGGTCATGCTAGCCATATATGTATATCTACTAAAATGTAATAGATTCAAGTCAGTTGCCGGAAAGCACCGAATGAGTAATTTAAATCTTTCGAAATATTGTCAATACTGTTCATATCTTAAAACTAATTTTTCCTCAACCCTTATTTATCATTGTGTGTATCTTGGTTATTTAATTTAGAAGAAGAAGAAATGTTAACGTGCTTACTACTTGGAGTTGCAGTTCTGGGTTTGTGGTATGTCTTCATTAGGCCTTTGAATCATTTCAAAAGAATGGGCGTAAAACAACTGAAACCATGGCCAATATTGGGAGACCTATATATAGTGTTGCTCAAGATATCGAGTGCAGACAATTTCATAAAGCATGCCTATGATTCATTTGGCAAAAGTCGGTAAGACTATATTTAAAGTAAATCATCTTTAGAATTAAATGCGCATTATGCGAACAGGTACGGAGGCGTTTATATGTTCACCCTTCCTTCTCTTATGGTTAAAGATCCAGAATTAATAAAGCAATTAACTATTAAAAATTTCGATCACTTTACTGATCACAGACCATTCGTCAACCCAGAGGTTGATACATTATGGTCCAACAATTTATTTGCATTGACTGGTTAGTGGGTTGCTTCTATCAAAAATACTGGTTGATAAACATTGTGATTTATAAGGTCAAAAATGGAGAGAAATGCGTGCCACACTGAGCGGTTCCTTCACGAGTAGCAAAATGAAGCACATGTTTGGAGTGATCAATGATGCTGCTCAAAATTTCTCAATATACTTTATGAAGAAGGAGGAAAAACTAATAGAGCTGGATATGAAAGACACATTTACCAGGTAATAATTCATGTTATGCATTTGCTAAATCAACAGTGGCACTATAATTTCAGATTTACCAATGATGTCATTGCGACCAGCGCCTTTGGGTTAAAAGTAGATTCGCTGGAAGAACCAAACAATACATTTTATATAACGGGCAAGACTATGACGAATGATTTTATCTCATTTAGGACAATGCTGAAATCCCTNTACATATTAGTCTAAAGAGCGTTGTATTTTGTGAAAATTTTTCATCACTGAAGTAAACACTCACGGAGTTTCCGTCGCCGTTTCATTCCAACTCTGACTTTTTCGATCTAATGTGCGGAAGTTTTTCAATCGTCTCATTAATTTTTTTAGCTTGGCAAAGATTATCGAGATACAGGAACTGAACTCTGAGTAAATTCTGATTAATCATTCTAATAAAAATTTCATGAAATATTAACAATATTAACAACTTTAACACTCTATAGGCCATTTATTTTCACACGCTATATTCCGTATTAATGTTTGTTGAATAAATGGTGAAAAAAACGGTAAAAAATGTATATGTTGACCTGTCGTCGTGTCTTTCTACAAAAGAAACTCAAAACCGGTTAAACATCCCTAACAAACCATTTGGTCTATTTCGTCTATAATTGCCCTGATATTTAATAAGATTGTACACATGAAAATTTTTGAACAACCTTTAGTATGAACAATTTATGAGCATAGACAAGAAACTGAGTAGAATAGATAATCAAGGGTGCATTCTAAAAATAATTCATCAAATATACAGAGAGGTCAATATAAAAATGGTCCAACTCTCAATGGAAAATGTTTGAGGAAAATAGTGTATTTTTAAGAAACATTTTTAGTTAGAAAACATTAAAAAAAGGCTATGGATTTTGTTAATTATATTGTTCTTGATTAATACACTATATTAAAACATAAATTCCATTCCATACTCAATTTTTTTCTCTATGAAATATGTTGACTCAGAATTTTACGATAAAATTTGAATCTCACTCAATGTTCATAGGTTCGAATTTAGGGTTGTTCCTGGGCAAAGTTTTTTCGTACTGTGTAGTAAAAAAATATACTGATTTTATTGTCATTATGTGTTGTGTACTGAAGTCAGTGAAAATAAAAATTACTGTTTTTTTTCACATGTATAATGTAATATTATAAACGTAATATGAGATATTTAGCATATCGCAACCAAAAAAAAATAAATAAAAAAAGATCACAAATTAAATAATAATAAATTTAATAACTTTCAAAACCAATAAAGCAGTTAACAACCTATAAATAGCTATATCAAAATGAACTTTTGTAACATTTTCAAATTGTACTGATTTTTTTCTCAATTGTACTGGTTTCAGTACCATTGTACTGATAGGAACAACCCTGTTCGAATTAACTGTTTTTTACTTATTAATCCTCGTATGTTGTTATTCATTTTAAAGGTCATGATAGTCATATATGTATATTAAAACGTAATAATTTTAAAGTTAGTTGCCGGAGAGCATCAAGTAGGTTATTCAAACATTTAATAATATTGTCAAAACTGTTCATACTCTTAGAACTAATTTTTCCAGGAAATGCTAACTTTTCCTCGACTCTTAATTATATTTGAGAATATTTTAGTTTTTTAATCTATTTTTTTAGTAGAAAAAATGATAATCTATGTACTACTTGGAGTTGCGGCTGTGTATTTGTGGTATGTTCTTATTAGACCTCTGAGTTATTTCAAGAGAACGGGCGTAAAACAAGTGAGGCCATGGCCAATATTGGGAGACACATATGTAATACTGTTCAAGATATCGAGTTTTGGCGATTTTCTCAAATGCGTCTATGATTCTTTTGGCAAAAGTCGGTATGACCATATTTAAGGTAATTCGTTTTCAGAATTAAATGCGCCTAATTTGAACAGATATGGAGGCATTTATCTCTTCAACCGTCCTACTCTCATCCTTCAAGATCCGGAATTAATTAAACAAACAACCATCAAAGATTTCGACCATTTTACTGATCATAATACATTCGTTAATCCAGAGAATGAGCCATTGTGGTATAATAATTTACTCGCACTGACTGGTTAGTGGTTTGGTTCTATTAAAAATATTGGTTGATAAATTTGTGCTTTCTAAGGTCAAAAATGGAGAGAAATGCGTGCCACATTGAGCGGTTCCTTCACAAGTAGCAAAATGAAGCACATGTTTGGGTTGATCAATGAAGTTGCTCAAAATTTTTCAGCGCACTTTATGGAAAAGGAAGAAAATTTAATAGAGCTAGAAATGAAAGACACATTTACTAGGTAATAACTCATATTGTGCACTTACAAAACTGACGGTGGCACTATAATTTCAGATTTACCAATGATGTCATTGCAACCAGCGCCTTTGGATTAAAAGTAGATTCTCTGAATGAACCAAACAATACATTCTATACAATGGGCAAGGCTATTACAAATTTTTCATTTTTGCAAAGTGTAAAATTCCTTATATTAATGGTGTTTCCTAAAATTTTCGAAGTAATTAATATTTCCTACGTGTATAATATTTTGACATATCATGTCTTCGTGGCTTTTAGCATTTGAAAATAACACTTTTTGATAAAAATGTCACCGCATTCTTTCATAATATAATCACTGAAACTATTAATGTGCGAGAAGAGAAAAATATCGTAAGAAAAGATATGATCAATTTACTTTTGGAAGCAAGAAAAGGTAAAAAAATAGAAGAAGACAACACCATTGAAACTGGATATGCGACAGTACAAGAAGATTCATATTTTGGTAGACTTGAGAATTTACATTACTAGTGTCTCCAATATTTTCGAAATATATTCTTCCAGATAAAGTCAAATTTAAACAAGCAAGAGATCTAAGCAATGACGATATTACGGCACAAGCTTTAATTTTCTTTGTTGCTGGGTTTGAAACTGTGTCCACAGCTCTTTGTTATGGCGCTCACGAACTAGCAATGAACAAGGACGTTCAGGACAAATTAAGAGAAGAAATTCGTGACACTGATAAACTAAACAACGGGAAACTGACTTACGATGCTTTATTAAAAATGAAATATATGGACATGATGTTTTCTGGTAGAACAGTTTTAGTTCAAGTTAAAAGGGAAATAACTAAAACGTTTATTTTTTTATAGAAATACTGAGGAAGTGGCCACCAGTATTTTTAATGGATCGAATGTGCACAAAGCCCTATACAATTGAACCAAAATATCCAGATGAAAAACCAGTACATTTAAAAGTGGGTGATTTGGTTTGGTTACCCATAATTGGTCTTCATAGGGATCCCAAATATTTTCCGAAGCCAGAAGTCTTTGATCCTGAACGATTTTCAGAAGAAAATCGGGACCAAATTAATCCATATTCGTACATTCCATTTGGAGTCGGCCCAAGAAATTGTATCGGTTCCAGATTTGCTATTTTAGAATGCAAGGCTCTCATATACAATTTATTGTTGAATTTTGAAATTGTTCCCACTAAAAAAACTGCAAATCCTCTGAAATTTAAACGGGGTACATTTCAAAATGGTGTTGAGCGTGGATTTTGGCTCGGTCTAAAGCGTATCAGACAATAATAATTCTTTTTTACAGCATATGAAGTAAAAAATAAATATATGTATCTAATCAATAAATGTAAAATACGAAATGAAATTTTAATTGTTAATTTTGAATAGTTAACAACTAAATTAGGCATTATAGTATTCAAAATACTGGAGCAAATGTGAACAAGATATTTATTACCGTTTTTGATATCAAATGTAAAATGTAATTTTAATGTGTTTATCGCGTTTGTAACGTAACAAATCAAACGGAAATGAACGTAGAACAAAAAATATCATTGGTTTCGCATCCTATTTTAAATAACAAATATTGCAGTTTTACCTTTGAATGTGCGTATAGATTTAGCTCATTTGACCCTAGTCTCATTTCGAAATAACACTTAAGAACATCTCAGTCCAGTATGCCTTGATAATTGTACTGTCTACGTAATTAATAGGCCCGAAATCTTCCTTAACTTGTATCGAACAACTATGTATTTATCACAAAGGAATACTCAAGCGCTACTTACGGAATGACCATTAATTAACGTTTGGACTCAACTGTATGTAATTTATCAAATTCAGTTTTTATTTGTAATTAAAATCAAATTAATAAAGAACTAATAAAAACGTCTCGATTCTAGATTTTTGTCATGTTTTTGTTATTTCCATAAATATTAACTCTCCATATCGGTCATTATGATTGCTAAGATTCAAGTTTCCTCTATAATATTAGAGGCGCACTTTGTTCTTGTCAGAAGGTTAACCTGGACACATGTTTTTGACAGATTTAATGCCATTGTAACCGTTGAAAAGGAAGATGAAAACGAAGAACAAGCGCTTAATGGCCAAAAGCCGTTTGCGCCGACAGGATTTTTATAAAAATTCCTAGGTACTTGCTAGTAAGGAACAATCTACAATAATCTGTCTATACAGTGTTTTTCATAAATGTCTCCCCCTCCTTAAATTTTTAACAGATAAATTTTTTCAAAATTCCAAAAAAATAATAAAAAAAAAAAACTATCATTTGACTATCTCATATCAATATAAATGTTTACCATTTAGTCGTAAGGCCAAAAAGGTAATTTTTTTAAATGGAACCATGGGTCAAGTGGCACCTCAAATTGAAGGTATTTCAAAATTGTATTTAGCCGTATAAGTAGATTTTAAATTTATCAATTAATTTTTGAGAAAAAAACTGCAAATAACCAAAAATTAAATTATTTTCATTTTTGGTTATTTCATCATGTGACCACGACATGTAAATTGTTTCATTCAGAAAAAGTGAAAAGTAAAAAGTGTCCGTTTAATTGGGGTGTCCGCTTAGAGAGAGTTCACTGTACTATATTACCCCGATTCGAATAAATTTCATTCTGAACGATTCTCGGACAAAAATAAAAATCAAATAAATCCATATGCTTATATTCCTTTTGGAGCAGAATTTAGGATTATGGTTAAGCTTCAAACGTCTCCAGCAATTACTATAATATTATTTTTGGATAAATCATTTGGAAATTATTTCTGAATAGATTTCTGAATATTGCCTTAGTAACTAGCGAATAAGTAATTCCTGGAACTGAAAACATTGTATTGATGTTTCTTTAAGAAGTATTTAAATGTACGAAACTTATTAACAATTAGGGTTTTTCATTATCGAAAAAACCATCTCCTGGGCTATACTAAGTTGTCATGGTTATTTTGCATGTCCTAATTGCATACTTAATGGAAGACCATGACGTGTTTTCGCTAATTTTTAATCAGGTATCCTTCTAACGAAGTATTTATAACGTTTCGCTACAGCTGATTGAGACTATATTTCAAGACGGAAAGGCCTAACAACTCAAAAATGAGTCCATTTCCCAACTAAAAGCAGGATATTATTAAATAGTCAAAATTAAATGGGCTATTCTATATGTACTCAACGACAGTTGTCAGTTCTATACTTTATTTCTATACATTTTTTCTCTATACTTTCTATCTTTTTTTTGTTAGTTACCGTTTGCCATGTTGTTACAGAGCAATTTTGTTTTCATAATTATTCGAAATGGAAATGTTTGTTTTTACTTTCTATTCCAGGATATAAAAAAAGGAACAAGATTCATGATATCGTGTTAACAAGCTATCCAGTCAAAAATTAAAAAATATACCAATAATCGGTGCTGGTGTCGTTGACGGACACACGATTTTCGATCGATTTTTGATTGTAATGAATAGTAGACGTCCCAAATAGTAGATTTATGGAAAAAAAATGCGGAATATCATGATTTTTTTGTAATTTGACTATTTTGTGCTATTTTTAGAGCTTAACTTTCATTTCCAATAGGGTATAGTATTTTTCGGGACCCGTGGAGTGAATTGGGGTGCTGGGTGGGGTAAGGAAAGTAAGATGGGGTAAGCTAAAGTAAGGTAAGTTATGGTATGGTATTATACGATGTAATACTTACCTTACCTTACCTTTGTTTTTGAAGAGGATTAGGGAAGTTTTATCACCTTACCGGAGAACCTTACCTTACCATATCTTACCACACCTAGCGCCCCAATTCACTCCACGGGTCTTGAAAGACACCTTACCCGTTGGAACTGAAAGTTAAGCTTCAAAAATAACACAAAATAGTCAATATAATTTTTTTTTAAATCCGCACTTTTTTCCATAGATCTACTATTTGGAACGTTTACTATTCAATACAATCAAAAACCGATCGAAAATCGTGTGTCCGTTAACGACACCAGCACCCCAATAATGTAAATAACTTAATTTATTTTAATATCAATTATCAGATTAGATTATTTCAAGGCATATAAATATAAATATAAATTATCCTATTACATCAAGATAATTTGCAATCGTAAACCTTTTTCCTAACATTTGACATATTGAAAACTTTGTTTTTGCGAAAGGTTCGTTAAAATGAATGAAGATCACGTAGATCATTATGTGAGTGTATTGGTTTAAATCGTTCTTGTTCCTTACAGAAATCACTGCGTACCTGAGGACTAGGATAGGTGTCACATTCTCACTTATACAATAAAATATATCTTCATCCTATTGTTATTTTTAACGTAAGTATAAGCTAAGGTTTGTTCTAAAATTTGTTAGATAATGAAGAGTATCTTCCAAAAGTAATTCATCAAATGTTTATAGAGGTTAATGTGGAAACGCTCCAAGGCTCAATTGGAAGACGTTTAAAGAAAATTGAATATTGTTAAAAGCATTTAAAAAAATAAAAGGTCATGAATATTTAAATTCTCTTTCACACAATTTGTTTTTCTCTTATAATGAATGTTGACTCAGAATTTTGGGACAGACTTTAAGTCTTAATATTTATAGGTTCAAGTTAACTACGTTTTACTTGGCAAACTGCGTGGATTATTATTCATTTAAAAGGTCATGCTAGCCATATATGTATATCTACTAAAATGTAATAGATTCAAGTCAGTTGCCGGAAAGCACCGAATGAGTAATTTAAATCTTTCGAAATATTGTCAATACTGTTCATATCTTAAAACTAATTTTTCCTCAACCCTTATTTATCATTGTGTGTATCTTGGTTATTTAATTTAGAAGAAGAAGAAATGTTAACGTGCTTACTACTTGGAGTTGCAGTTCTGGGTTTGTGGTATGTCTTCATTAGGCCTTTGAATCATTTCAAAAGAATGGGCGTAAAACAACTGAAACCATGGCCAATATTGGGAGACCTATATATAGTGTTGCTCAAGATATCGAGTGCAGACAATTTCATAAAGCATGCCTATGATTCATTTGGCAAAAGTCGGTAAGACTATATTTAAAGTAAATCATCTTTAGAATTAAATGCGCATTATGCGAACAGGTACGGAGGCGTTTATATGTTCACCCTTCCTTCTCTTATGGTTAAAGATCCAGAATTAATAAAGCAATTAACTATTAAAAATTTCGATCACTTTACTGATCACAGACCATTCGTCAACCCAGAGGTTGATACATTATGGTCCAACAATTTATTTGCATTGACTGGTTAGTGGGTTGCTTCTATCAAAAATACTGGTTGATAAACATTGTGATTTATAAGGTCAAAAATGGAGAGAAATGCGTGCCACACTGAGCGGTTCCTTCACGAGTAGCAAAATGAAGCACATGTTTGGAGTGATCAATGATGCTGCTCAAAATTTCTCAATATACTTTATGAAGAAGGAGGAAAAACTAATAGAGCTGGATATGAAAGACACATTTACCAGGTAATAATTCATGTTATGCATTTGCTAAATCAACAGTGGCACTATAATTTCAGATTTACCAATGATGTCATTGCGACCAGCGCCTTTGGGTTAAAAGTAGATTCGCTGGAAGAACCAAACAATACATTTTATATAACGGGCAAGACTATGACGAATGATTTTATCTCATTTAGGACAATGCTGAAATCCCTTTTTTCCTTGTTGTTACCAAAAATTTTCAACGTAATTAACGCGTCTTAAGTAGCGGATTAAAATATCACGTTTGGGTTGTTTTTAGTATTTCAAAATTTCAATTATTGATAGCGATACTGCCGAATACTTTCAAAATACAATCAAAGAAACGATTAAAGTGCGTGAAGAGAAAAACATCGTAAGAAAAGATATGATCAATTTACTTTTAGAAGCAAGAAAAGGTAAAAAAATAGAAGAAGGCAACACCATTGAAACTGGATATGCGACAGTACAAGAAGATTCATATTTTGGTAGACTTCAAAATTTACAATATTATTACCTCTACTATTTTTGAAATATTCTTCCAGATAAAATCAAATTTAAACAAACGAGATATCTGACCAATGACGATATTACGTCACAAGCTTTAATCTTCTTTTTTGCCGGATTTGATACCGTTTCCACAGCTCTTTGTTATGGCGCTCACGAATTAGCAATGAACAAAGATGTTCAAGACAAATTAAGAGAAGAAATTCGTAAAACTGATAAACTAAACAACGGGGAACTGTCTTATGATGCGTTGTTAAAAATGAAATATATGGATATGGTGTTTTCTGGTAGAACAGTTTTAGTTTAAGTTAAAAAGGAAATAACTGAAATGTTTATTTTTTTTATAGAAATACTGAGGAAGTGGCCACCAGTGTTCGCAGTAGATCGAGTTTGCACAAAGCCCTATACAATTGAACCAAAATATCCAGATGAAAAACCAGTGCATTTAAAAGTGGACGATTTGGTTTGGTTTCCCATGTTTAGTCTTCATAGAGATCCCAAATATTTTCCGAAACCAGAAGTCTTTGATCCTGAACGATTTTCAGACGAAAATCGAGACCAAATTATACCATATTCGTACATTCCATTTGGAGTCGGCCCAAGAAATTGTATCGGTTCCAGATTTGTCATTTTGGAGTCCAAAGCTCTCATATACAATTTATTGTTGAATTTCGAAATTGTTCCCACTAAAAAAACTGCAAATCCTTTGAAGATTTTACGGGGTTCATTTCAAAATACTGTTGAGGGTGGATTTTGGCTCGGGTTGAAACGTATTAAACAATAATAATTGTTTTTTTACAGACATATTGTTTAAAATTAACATAGTGTTGTGAAGTCATATAGAACATTCTTTGTTGTGTCAATTATCCTCTATTATTCAGTATTTTTCACTTTTAAATTAGAATCCTAAATACACTAAAAATATAAAGGAATCATATGTGCTCCTATTCTCAAACTTTCCCCTTTCTATATTTCTATTTTATTCAAATAAAAAGGCATTTCACATATTATTGGGTACTTTTCCGCAACAAACACCCTATATAAAAAATTGTTTCAACATTAGCTTGTCATACATCAATAAATTCAGAAAAATAATGTCTCTTAAAAAATGTAAAGAAAATACGTGGTCCGATTTAAAATTCTAAAGTTGACTTTTGAAACAGATGAAGTAGAGGTTTAAAAAATCAACTTTAACGTTATTTAGTAGTCTACACAAAATCGTTTTATTTGATTTTTAGTTCATCAAAATCGGTTCATAAATAACCGAGTTAAAGCTTGAAGCGTTTTTTCTGGGACAGTCTGTATATAACTTCAAATTAACTATTTTTATTTATAAATCCTCGTATATAATTACTCATTTGAAAAGTCATATGTATTAAAAAGTAATAAATCTAAATTAGTTGTCGGAGACCATCAAGGAGGTAATGAAAAAAGTTGGCAATTTTGTCATTGTTCGTTATTTAGTAAATGTATATGTTGGAAAACGTCCATTCTATTTTTTGCGAGATGACTGACATCGGGATCGCATACTGTGCTTCCTGACTTGTCCATCAAAAAATGTGAAGATGTCAAAGGCTTAAGTCACAAGGCTCATTTGCTAAGGGACTTAATGGTCTTGGATTTAATACACACTCGACTTGAATAATTAGAGAATTAAGCTGCTCAAAACTAAATAATTGATCATTTAGTACACGTTTCAAGTGAAATTTCATTAATTTTATACATGATTCTCACAAACTACCCATGTGAGGCGAATAGGGAGGTAGAAATTTCCAGTTAAAGTTTTCCTTAGCTAGATTGCTAATGAATTCATCCTTATTTTCCGTAAGAAAACTAAACAATTCTTTGAGTCGGTTATTTGCACCAACATAATTTTTCCCGCTATCTGAGAATATCTTCGATGGCATGTCTCGTCGACTAGCAAATCGTCTGAGAACGAGCAGAAATGCGTCGGTACTAACAATAAGTTCCAAATTTCAGTTACAAGTTCCAAATGACATGTTATTGTACAAAAACAAATGAAAATATGAGTAAAACGTTTACTGATCTTAGCTCCTCGACCCGTCCAATCCTTTATGAAAAAAACTCCAGCAGAGTCCGTATCTTCAACAGCAAACGGATATTGAGGTGTGATGCGTTCATGTGGCAAGTCACCCATAATTTGATGAATAGTTTCAGAAGGTTGAATTCGAAAATAACGTATGCAATTATGTACTATAGTACGGGCTAACGAACGATCTCCTATTGGCCAAAATTCTTCACGAATTTGTGTCAAAAACAATTGCAACTGCTTGAAATAATCTGTTATGTTCTATTGGAAAAAGTAATTTTGTCAGGGGATATTTTGAGTTTAAAACTATAGGATGTTTTTTATTATAAAGAAATTCTGAACAAGATAAACGACCTCCTATGCGAATGACGTGATTATCAGAGTCAAAATTTGGATTTAGACGTAAGAGCTTACTTTTCTTTCTCAATTCAAGTCTGTTTTTAATAATTTTGTATTCATCACCAAAATTTTCAATCTGAAAAAATCGGAGAAGTATTTTTCGAGATTGTAAATGGACCAGTGAATCTTCCGAGAATCTTACGGATAGTATTGACAAAACGAAGGACGTAAGAAATTATTCGTTCCATTTTGGACAAGGATGAGTATTTTTTAAATGAGAATAAACTCTTATTGACTAATGTTTGTACGATATTCGTTTGTATTTTCAATTTTCCGGCGATCATGTTTGAATCAATTACATTAGAAATACATATTTTGCTCTGGCCAAAAACCTGCGTTTTTTGCAAGATATGGAGGACCATGACATCAAATTTCTGATGTTAAAATTTCTTATGGAGAAATACCCCGAGAAGATAAATCAGAAGAATTCAAACCACTTGGCACATATCGCTATTGCATAGGAGAAGAAAAATATTGAATTAAAATGTCCGATTTGCTTGAAATATTTCTAAACGATGAGACTCTGATTTGATCCGATTTAAAACGATTTTTGAATCCAACCATTAATAAATAAAATTTATTACAATATCGAGAGAGTTTTTTCCCTCGTGCATAAGTTTTGCCAAAAGAACGGCTGCAGAAAGTTCAAGCTTCGGAGTACTTAAAGGTGGTTTCATTGAAGCAACCTTTGTTTCTAGCGCATAGCAAGTAAATACAAATCAATTAGAGTAGGATTGTCACAATTGCGTGACAGGAAATTCCCAATTTATTTAAAATTTCCAGTTCTTTGCTAAAATTATGCCAAACTTTTAGCTGAGGAGGAGGAAGTTGATCATCCAATTCTAAATCAATTTTCCAAAGTTCTTGCATACAAATTTTAACTCGAATAGTATACGCACTCAAGAGACCAAGTGGGTCGAAAATTTGACTAATTATCGAGAGAACCGTACGTTTAGTTACTTGATGATTTATTTGAGGATTAATCTCAAAGTAAAGAGTATCATAGATAGGAGAGTATAGCAAACCAAGGGTTTTAGTAACTTCTGTAGGAGTAATTTTAAGAATTTTATTAGATATCTCATTTGAATCAAGCATTCTGAGGATTTTTGGACAGTTAAAAGACCATTTTCTTAAAACAAAACCTGCGTATTTGAGAATTTTCGAGATTTTAATGCTCAAGTTTTGAGCACTTTCATATGAATCAACGCTGATCAATAGATCATTGCAGTACATATCCGTTCTAATAATTTTACCAACCTCAGGATGAAAATTTCCATGATAGAAGTTAATTCAAATAAACATCTAATTGCCAAAAAACTTGAAGCTTTTTGACCATATGTAATAGTAGTAAGCTCGTAAATTCCGAGAGTTTGTGACGAATCGAATCTCCAAAGTATTCTTTGAAATGGGCGCTGCTCTTTTTAGATAAGAACATACTGGTACATTTTTGAACACTCAGCCGATAATACAAATTTAAATCTACGAAACTGAAGTAGAATTGAAAACAGATCATCCTAGATTACTGGTCCATTTAATTGAAAATCGTTCATAGAGAGACCTTAGATATTCGAGTAGATGAATTGAAGGCAACTCTAACTGGAGTAGTACTACTCTCTTCACGAACGACACACAGATGTGGCATGAAATATTGAAATTGAAATGACGAAATGCCATCAAGAAGAATTCTTATTGCTTTAAACAATCCTTTAGGAATTTTTGGAGAATCAAAAATAGCCTTGATGTGATTATGAATTAATAACACTTTATTTTCGAAGCGATACTCAAGTGGCGACCAAGCGGCTTGGTAGTTTTGTGAAATTACCTCAAGAGATACTTGGAAATTTCATCAAGCTCAGGGCTATTATGAATTAAACTTTTAAATGGCTCAGAAAAAGCAAAAACATTTTCAGCTTTTCCGTCAAAAATCTTAACTTTTAGAGTAGGCAATTTAACACGAAAGATTTGACATAAATTTGAGCGCCGAGAAGAGCGCAAATTATCCAAATTTGAATGTTCGGACATTTCGTGCTCAGATCTAGATTTACAACTTAATGCTTTGTTGGACGTTTTTAATTTATCTGAGTGAAGCTCAATAATTTTGCATACATTACCTATTAAGTCATATAATGTTGTTCCAATATGCTCTAGCTAGACGGCTTGCTGCGGAAAGTCAGTCTCAGACACTAGGATATCCAATTCATCTTGTACAGGATCGAATTCACTAAGACCTTGAATTCGGAGTTGTCGAGATTCTAATTCCTTAAGCACCTCTATATTTATTGGTTGCGAAAAATCAGGTATTTTCTGTTCTAAAAAAGTTTTGAATTTAATTAATATGGATTTTATGGTAGCGCGACAACGAATTAAAAGATTGATTCTCGCATTAGTATCGAGGTTATTATTTGGAGAATTTTCATCAGACATTTTCCTAAAGCTTGGAATTGGACATTTGACTTCTCTGTAGGTTTAAGTTGGAGAATTCTTGGTTGGAGGAAGTAGCTTCAGCATAGTCGGAGATGATCCTTTGCAGGGATTTCTGCAGATGCTCGCTGTTTACATCGTTTTTATGTGGCAGAATAATAGCGCTTGTAAACGACGTCTTCAGGTTCTGCTAGATTTTCACTACCTTTTACATTTACATTCTTTCTGGTTATGCGGTGCATTTCAACCAAAATATGTTCGTTATATAACGAAGGATCAATGATTTTTAATTTAAAATATAGTTTTTATTACTATAACTAAAACTCTTTTAACAGAAAAAAATATATACAGGGTGTTAAGGAAAAGCTACATTACATAGTACCACGCTATGGGGTAACATAAAATAATAAAAAAAGTTCCTATGAACATAGGTCCAAAACGTCTTCGTTTAAGACATACAGGGTTTCCATTCACTCTAATACATAATTTGCATACATCATCAGCTTTTAATGCGTTTTTACTGAAAACCGTTGCTTCTAGCGATATCAATAAAGTATACCTTTTTTAAGCCGAATAGGTGAAAAACATTTTTTTTTCGATCGAAAGTGACATAGAGTATAGCACAAAAAAGTTAGGTCCAAATCAAATGTGATAGAACCCTGTATATGGCGTCATCTAACACTAATCAAAGAACTAAAATCATATTTGGGTTTTGCGGCATAAAAAACCCTTGTGCCATGCCAATTTTGGTCGGATTGTAAAATCTTCGTCCGAGAATATTTAAAAAAAACCAAATAAAAAATGAAATTTCAACACCCGGTATCTCTTAAACGAAGGCGTTATGGACCTAAGTTCATAGGAACTTTTTTTATTATTTTATGATACTCCATCACGTGGAACTATCTAGTTATTTCCTTAACACCATGTACATATAGTTCATACGGCGAAACTTTGCAATTACGTCATCAACATTTGATTAGTAATGTCAATTATAGGTAACTTTACAAACCAAAAGAAGTAATTTCATCTCTTTTTAACATATTTTTTTTTGGAAATCTCTAAGATTTGACAATTGATTTGGCAACTATGTACGTCAGTTAGACATTTACCGATTGATGACGTAATTGCAAAGTTTCGCCGTATGAACTATATACAGTAAAATTCATATAACTTGGCGTTCACGTCACAGATGACGTCATGGGAGGGGAAATAAAAAGGGAGTAGGAGGTTAATGACAACGTTTCTACCACTTATTTTACATAAATAATGAACTCAATATTTGGCTTTATATTATTGAATATACTTTTATATTAGCAAATATTAGTCCAATTATTGTTTAGCAATTTTGTAGCAGTCTAATAGTATAAACTTTTATTTCAGATTTACATTTAATAAACAATTATTTATATTTTAAGTTTTAATTAAAAACGACGTAAACGTTTTCGCATTTCAATGTCAAAAAATTACCTGTCAATGTTTACAATATTGCCGATGCTGATTTAATTGTGTTTTCTGTCCTTTTGTGTTTATTCTAAGTGATTTAATTGTGTTTTCTGTTCTTTTGCGTGTATTCTGAGTTTATTCTGCGTGATTTAAAGAAATTTTATCTGCTGCGAATTGTAAATTATTCAGTAAGATTTTTACACAATTAGACAACACTGCCACTTCCCCTGCCATGACGTCATCTGTGACGTGAACGCCAAGTTATATGAATTTTACTGTATGACAATGTCAATGTAATAATAAACTAATATTACGGGTGGCATTCCCGCTAGGTATATTTTGAACAGTTATAACTGTTCATTAGAGTAGAGTGAATTTTTGAAATTTTCAAACTTGAACAGCCTGTTCTTAATAAATGTGTACTATGGACCTAAATAACTGAAAAAAATTTGACCTCTGAAAAATTAATTCTTCGGCTGCCGAAATCGTCTTCAAATATTGAAAAAAAATTTTTTTAACTATTTATTTTTTTTATTAAATTAGTCACCGAAGCATTTAAAACAATTTATGGTCACGAATCGCGAAATGAATTTATAAGAAGTCGTATTGCCTCAAGAGAAGTTTTGCCAAAATTCGAAACGAAAAAACAATTTTTACCAGTCCTCGTACAAAGCCAATAATTTTTTTTAATTTACGGGAGGGAGGGTTAAGGAGAGTCTCAATGTGCAGCCACCTCCACGTGGTGAGTTCTGGGTAGTTTTTAAAGAATACTAGCTAAGAACTGCATATATACCTACATTATTTGATTTTCTATTTATTTTCAAAGTCATTTCGGTAGCCAAAGAAACCATCGTAGGAAATCCAGATTTTTCTGGATTACTAAGAATCTGCAAAGGCATCTTTTCCCTAGTAAGGCATTTTTGTTTTCCAAAATTAATTATTTTCTGCTTATTTTCGTTTCATCTTATTGTTCATACTTTAGAACTCATTTCTTCAAGAAGTGTTAACTTTATCTTCACTCTTTATTATCATTATGTATATGTTGGTTTTTTAAACAGTTTTATTTAAATGTAAAAAATGTTAACGTACTTACTACTTGGAGCTGCGGTTGTCGGTTTGTGGTATCTTTTCATGAGGCCTTTAAATCATCTTAAGAGAATGGACTTAAATAAATGAGACCATAACTAATATTGGGAAACCTCCATGTTACGATGCTCATAATATTGAATTTTGGCAATTTTATCAGAGATGCTTATGATACTTTTGGCAAAAGGCGATATGACTACATATAAAATTTAAAGTAATGCGTGTTCAGAATTAAATGTGCATTATTTGAACAGGTAAAGAGACTTTTATCGGTTTAACAGCTCCACTTTTATGTTTAAAAATCCAAAGTCAATTGAGCAATTAACTATTAAAGATTTCAATCACTTTAATGATCACAAAGTTTTCGCTAATGTAGAGGCTGATCCCTTATGGTCCACAAATGTTTGCTCATTGACTGGTTACTGATTTGGTTTTATCAAAAATACTGGTTGATAAATATTGTGATTCCTAAGGTCAAAAATGGAGAGAAATGCGTGCCACATTGAGCAGTTTCTTCACGAGTAGCAAAATGAAGCACGTGTTTGGAGTGATCAATGAAGCTGCTCAAAATTTCTCAATATACTTTACGAAGAAGGAGGAAAAACTAATAGAGCTGGAAATGAGAGATACATTTACCAGGTAACATTTTACGTTGTGCATTTGCAAAGCTAACCGTAGCATTATAATTTCAGATTTACCAATGATGTCATTGCGACCAGCGCCTTTGGATTAAAAGTAGATTCGCTGGAAGAACCAAACAATACATTTTATATAACGGGCAAGACTATGACGAATGATTTTACCTCATTTAGGACAATGCTGAAATCCCTTTTTTCCTTGTTGTTACCAAAAATTTTCAACGTAATTAACGCGTCTTAAGTAGCGGATTAAAATATCACGTTTGGGTTGTTTTTAGTATTTCAAAATTTCAATTATTGATAGCGATACTGCCGAATACTTTCAAAATACAATCAAAGAAACGATTAAAGTGCGTGAAGAGAAAAACATCGTAAGAAAAGATATGATCAATTTACTTTTAGAAGCAAGAAAAGGTAAAAAAATAGAAGAAGGCAACACCATTGAAACTGGATATGCGACAGTACAAGAAGATTCATATTTTGGTAGACTTCAAAATTTACAATATTATTACCTCTACTATTTTTGAAATATACTTTCAGATAAAGTCAACTTTAAACAAGCGAAATATCTGACCAATGATGATATTGCGTCACAAGCTTTAGTCTTCTTTTTTGCTGGATTTGATACTGTATCTACAGCTCTTTGTTATAGCGCTCACGAATTAGCAATGAACAAGGACGTTCAAGACAGATTAAGAGAAGAAATTCGTGAAACTGATAAACTAAACAACGGGAAACTGTCTTATGATGCTTTGTTAAAAATGAAATATATGGATATGGTGTTTTCTGGTAGAACAGTTTTAGTTTAAGTTAAAAAGGAAATAACTAAAACATTTATTTTTTCATAGAAATACTGAGGAAATGGCCACCTTTTTTAGTAATGGATCGAATTTGCACAAAACCCTACACAATTGAACCAAAATATCCAGATGAAAAACCAGTGCATTTAAAAGTGGGCGATATATTGTGGTTACCCATGTTTGGTCTTCATAGAGATCCCAAATATTTTCCGAACCCAAAAGTCTTTGATCCTGAACGATTTTCAGACGAAAATCGAGACCAAATTATGCCATATTCGTACATTCCATTTGGAGTGGGCCCAAGAAATTGTATCGGTTCAAGATTTGCCATTTTGGAATCCAAGACTCTGCTATACAATTTATTATTGAATTTTGAAATTGTTCCTATTAAAAAAACTGCAAATCCTTTGAAGATTTCACGGGGTTCATTTCAAAATACTGTTGAGGGTGGATTTTGGCTTGGGTTGAAGCGTATTAAACAATAATAATTGTTTTATACATATAAGTAACATAATGTTCTTGATTGAAGATATGTAAAAACATTCTTTGTCGCTTCCATTATGCTATAACATTCAATTATTTCCAATTCCAAATTGAAATATATTGTACCTATTAATAGTATAAAAGAACTATATGTGCCCCTATTCTCAAATTTTCTCTTTATTTATATTCCATTTTAGTCAAATAAACAAATCATTTGAGATATTATTGAACACTGTGTCTGTAACAAACACCCAGTCCAGTATAATTATAAAATTAATAAACAAATGCGTAACGGCTTATTGTTATATTCAAATGAAGAATTTTGAAATAAAAATCCCAAATTACTATTTAATATTGAGAACTAATGGCTAAATAGTGATTTGTTACAATTTGATTATGCGGTGCGGCATTACCTAATGTCTATTTAAATAAATTGGAAAATTAATAAATGTGGTATCTAATTACTCATAAAAGTTTAATATCATTACTCTCACCAACTAACTGAAAACAATTTCTTGTGCAAAAGAAAGAAGATTGTTAAGTCATTGTGAACGAGTCTAAATAACAATTTTATCCAAATTCGTGATTAGTTTGTTTGTGGAAATTTGGTGATCAACGACGTCTGATAACAATTCAGAAATAGTCGTCTATGACATTCACAATCTCCACACTTACGACCAGTCGACTATTTACGGATTTCTCTATCGAAAGAAATATGCCTTTTAAACCATCCGAGAATGGTTAAAAAGGCAACAACTGTTTAAATGGCAGTCGGAACTCTGAATCACATTTTGAGAATGCATATAGATCCAGAAGAGCATTTAATGCCCAAGTAGGTTATAAATCCCACTGATTTTTTCTACACTCGCAATTTATTTTTTATTAACCATTAAAATCGAAATTTAATTTTCGAATATAGTTATCACCATTTCGGAAAAAAAAATAAAAAACCTAACTTTTTTTCAAGCACACATTTTTTTAAACATTTTTCTTTCTTTTTTTTTATTTGAATACATTTTACGATAAAAATAAAATAAAAACCTCATGTCGTACTCTATTTTCTTTATGGACATTATTAAAATCGTTCATAATTGTCTCAAACATTAATATAAAGAATTTTAATGGTTTCGAACTTTTAATATGCGGAAGAAATATTTAAAAATGTTTATTACCCTTATATTTTTTTAATAAAAAACCCATAAATTGAGCATTTCTAATCCAATTTTTGCAACTTAAATAATAGATCAATAATCTTATCAGACCCCAGAGCTTTTTTATTATAATAAGAGACAATTTAAATTATTAACCTTGAATTTTTCCTATCCACCAAATTGTACCAGTGTTTTTCATTAGTTGTACCTAATCGGTGTTGTAAATAGCAACAGTTAAAATAATTTTCGTGCACTATTGCAAGTTGATATTCACTTTAAAATTATCGATTTTCGAATGAATAAGAGAAAATTGTATAATTTCTAGTACAATTTTTAAAAAACGAAACCACGATATTTATTTATTGTGCAATAGACGTTGTTAAATTAACTTGTTTATTCAGTTTTATTTCCCGTTTCAATTTGCACTCCTTTAAGCGTAAAGGTACGTAATAATTTTATTTTGCTTTTATTTGTTATTAAAATGGAATTAATAAAAAAATAAATCAAATACGATAATTGTCCTGATGTTTCACAAAACCGTACTATTGATAATTTTTGGACAATTTTTGGTTGGGACAGCTTATGAAAGTAGGCAACAAATTGAATAGAATGGATAATAAAAAGTGTAATAAAAAAATTATTTATCAAAAGTTTAGAGAGATCAATGTAGAAACACTGAGGCACAATGGAAGATGTTTAAAGAAAATAGTATGTCGTTAATAAGCATTTTAATTAGAAAACATTAAAAAAATAAAAACCTAGTGAATTTTGTTAATTATAGTTTTGTTAATTAATACATGTTATTACAATATTTGCATCCTATTTCTAAGAAATTCTATAAAGAATAACGATTCAGACATAGAATCTTATTCCGTATAGATTCCAATTAACTATTTTTATTTACAAATTGTCGTATATTATTATTCATTGGGAAGGTCAAGTGCACCAAAATATAATAGATTTGAATTAATTGCCGGAGAGGATCAAGTAAATAATATAAATATTTGGAAATATTTTAAAAAACTTTTCCCTAGGAAATATTAACTTTTCTTTAACTCTTTATTATTGCTGTATGTAGTTTGATCTATTTTTTTTTTAGGTAAAAAAAAATGTTATTTTATTTACTACTTGGAGCTGCGGCTGTTGGCTTGTGGTATCTATTCATTAGGCCTTTAAATCATTTCAAAAAAAATGGGCGTTAAACAATTGAGACCATGGCCAATATTGGGAGACCTCTACGTAACGGTATTCAGGATATCGAGTTTTGGCGATTTTGTCAAAGATGCCTATGATTCGTTTGGCAAAAGTCGGTAAGACTATATTTAAAGTAATTTGGCTTGACAATTAAATACACATCATTTGAACAGATACGGGGGCTTTTATCAGTTCAACGTTCCTACTCTTATGCTTAAAGATCCAGAGTTAATTAAGCAATTAACTATTAAAGATTTCGATCATTTTACTGATCACAGACCATTCGTTAATCCAGAGGTTGATCCATTATGGTCTAATAATTTATTTTCATTGACTGGTTAGTGATTTGGTTTTATTAAGAATACTGGTTGATAAAAACTGATTTCTAAGGTCAAAAATGGAGAGAAATGCGTGCCACATTGAGCGGTTCCTTCACAAGTAGCAAAATGAAGCACATGTTTGAGGTGATTAATGAAGTTGCTCAAAATTTTTCAAAACATTTTATGAAAAAAGAAGAAAATATAATAGAGCTGGAAATGAAAGATACATTTACCAGGTACTAATTTACGTCATGCATTTGCAAAATCAAACTTGACACTATAATTTCAGATTTACCAATGATGTCATTGCGACCAGCGCCTTTGGGTTAAAAGTAGATTCGCTGGAAGAACCAAATAATACATTTTATATAATGGGCAAGACTCTTACGAGTGATATTACTTCGATTTTGGCAAGTCTAAAATTCCTCCTTTTGTCAGTTCTACCAACAGTTTTCAACGTAATTAATGTTTTATAAATAGGAGATTAACAAATCAGGTTTGGATTCGTTTTAGTATTTCAAAATTTCCATTATGAGCAGCGATACCATTGGATACTTCCATAATACAATTAAAGAAACTATTAAAGTGAGAGAAGAGAAAAACATCGTAAGAAATGATATGATCAATTTACTCTTGTTAACTAGAAAAGGCCATAAAATAGAAGAAGGCAACACCATTGAAACTGGATATGCGACAGTACAAGAAGATTCATATTTTGGTAGACTTCAAAATTTACAATATTATTACCTCTACTATTTTTGAAAAATACTTTCAGATAAAGTTAAATTTAAACAAACGAAATATCTGAACGATGACGATATTACAGCACAAGCTTTAGTCTTCTTTTTTGCTGGATTTGATACTGTATCCACAGCACTTTGTTATGGGGCTCACGAATTAGCAATGAACAAGGACGTTCAAGACAGATTAAGAGAAGAAATTCGTGAAACTGATAAACTAAACAACGGGAAACTGACTTACGATTCTTTGTTAAAAATGAAATATATGGACATGGTGTTTTGTGGTAAAATATTTTCGGTTTAAGTGAAAAAGGAAATAACCAAAACGTTTATTTCTCTTAGAAATACTGAGAAAATGGCCACCAGCATTGTCTATAGATCGAATTTGCACAAAACCCTATACAATTGAACCAAAATATCCAGATGAAAAACCAGTGCAATTAAAAGTGGGCGATGAATTTTGGTTACCCATGTTTGGTCTTCACAGAGATCCCAAATATTTTCCGAATCCAGAAGTCTTTGACCCCGAACGATTTTCAGAAGAAAATCGAGACCAAATTAACCCATATGCGTATATTCCATTTGGATCCGGCCCAAGAAATTGTATCGGTTCCAGATTTGCTATTTTGGAATCCAAAGCTCTCATATACAATTTATTGTTACATTTCGAAATTGTTCCCACTAAAAAGACGACAAAGTCTGTGAAGTTTGTAAAGGGTTCATTTCAAAATTCAATTGAAGGTGGATTTTGGCTCGGTCTCAAGCATATCAAACAATAATAATTGTTTCTTATACATAATTAATATAATATTTTTGAGTAAAGGTGTATCAGAAAAACGTTCTTTATTGCTTTAATTATCTTGATTCATTATTTTTCATTTGTAAACTGAAATCCTAAATACGTCAATAGAAGAAGCTTATGTGCTCCTATTCTTAGACTTTCCCATTATCTTTATTCCATTTTACTCAAATAAATAAAACATTAAACATATTTTTGCCAACTGTGTTCGTAATCAAAACCCCGTATAGTATGGCTATAAAATTTCTAAGCAAATTGAAAATAGTTTACGGACTCTCATTATAATAAACACCGTTAATAGTGAACTATTCTATATAGAGAAGACAAAAATTATACATTAAATATTCTGTAGAATGAACAATCCTCACGAGACAATGAACAATTTATTTTTAAGCTAAAACGAGATAAGATATCTTTGTTTTAGAAAATAATAAGAGACTTTTTTACCTCTAAGTTACCACTAACAAATGTTATTTTGTAGTCCAATGCAATTTTAATGATATAACCTTTTTTATATACACATCAAAAAAAGTTTTGCACCACTGGCATTTTCTGTAAAAAATTAAATCCAAAATAAAACGGTGTTGAAGATCACAAATACAATTTTTTTTTAAATTTCAATAAATTCTGTTTTTTTTTCATTATGTCACTTATACTTGAACTTATTTTTACTGTCCCTAATGTTATTTCCATTACCAACGATCTCTTCCTACAATTTAGTGGTGGTGCAAAACTTTTTTTGATGTGTGTAGAATGGTCCAAATAAGTTTAAGAAAACAACATAAACAAAAAAAAATAACATTATTTTTTGACAAAAAAGTTCCAAGATACGCTTTAATAGAAGTTGTTTATTTTATATACTATATAAAATAAAGCCATTTTATTAGTTTAGAAATATTGAACAAATCGATATATTGAACTGGGGTGTGCATTAATTAGTTCAGTACATCGAGAGTCTACTGTATTTTTATACAAAAATAATGAATTTTAAAATTCAAATTTCAAATTACCACTTAATATATGTTGTGTAACTTGGTTATTCAGTGTGGCATCACCTGATGGTTATTAAATAAAATAGAAAGGTAATAAATGTGGTATCCAGTTAATCATAAAATTTTAATACAAGTACTCTCACCAAATTAACTGAAAATAATTTTTTGTGCAAAAAAGAGGATTGTAGAGTCATGATAAATAAGTCTAAATAAAAATTTCATCCGAATTCGAGATTAATTCGTTCGTGGAAACAATATCTGATAACCGTTCAGAAATATTTGACCATGTCATTCGCAGTCTCCGGTCGTATATCCAGTCAACCGTTTTTCGATTTCTATATCGGAAAAAACTTAAAAATCCTCCAAAAATGGTAAAAACAAGACAACAAATATTTGAATGGCAACGAGACCCCTGAATTTCATTTCGAGGATTCATAAAGGCCCAGAGCGATATTTAAAGCCCAAGAAGACCTATCCATTTTTTTCTGAATTCACAATTTATTTTTTTATTTACCATTATAGTCGAAATTTAGTTTTCGAATATAATATAATATAATATAGTACCTATACTATGTGGATGTAATCATTTTGAAAAAAAAGTTGAAACACTTTTTTTCCAAACATAATTTTTTTTATATATTTTTTTCTTTTTTTTTCATTTGAATCCGTTTTGCAACAAAAATATAACAGAAACTTCATGTCGTAGATACTCTGTTTTCTTTATGGAAATTATTAAAATCCTTCATATGAAAACAGAAAATGTTATTGGTTTAGGACTTTTAGGATTTAAAGAATTTGATTACATTTTTGTAATAAAAAGCTTATCAATTAAGATATACAGGGTGACAATTTGAAAAGTACGAATTGTCTTTAACTCTTAAACAAGTAAAAAAGGAAAAAAATGCAAAAACCCCTTTGTTGATTAGCAA
>JABRWK010000133.1:182686-194242 GCA_013372445.1 Hypothenemus hampei | reverse complement strand
ATATACAGGGTGTTTCCTAAACATGCGGCAAAAATTCAAGGAGTGATTCCTCAGGTGTTTTTATGAAGAAAAGTTCCTATAAACATTTGCCGAAAAATGGGGTAATTTCTACCCTCAACCCCTCCAGTATGGTATACTTCTGATTAAAAGTTTGAAATTCTGAGGTCAGATTCTGATTCAGCATGAAAAGTTTATCCAGTATACCAAATTTTATAATTTCAGTGTGAACGGTTTCGAAAATATTGATGAAAAACCGTATTCCGGGTGCCCCATTTGAAAGGGCCTAGCTCCCTTAGGAAGTATTTTTCGGCAAATGTTTATAGGAACTTTTCTTCATAAAAACACCTGAGGAATCACTCCTTGAATTTTTGCCGCATGTTTAGGAAACACCCTGTATAAAAAAAATCTCAAAAAGGTATTTAACAGCATATTAAAATTTCAACCAAATCAAGAGTGGTCGATTTGGCATGGAATACCCCACATACGATGTCACATATGATTGTCAAACTTCTCTCTGTAGTGGTGTACGCTTTTTTTTTGCAGACAACTGTACATATAAGCTGCTTTCGTTTGGTCCTATGATTATCAATCATGATCCAAATAATTCAATTTCATTGGTAGATTTAAAAAATTCTGTATTTTGATTGTTTGAGAATGGAACATGATTAGGAATCATGAAGCAAACGAAAGCAGCTATAGTGGTATTAAAAAAAACGCATACACCGACTAGAGAAAGAAGTTTGACAATTACATGTGATTGTCAAACTTCTCTCTCTAGTCGGTGTACGCTTTTTTTTGAATACCATTGTATGTTATTATGGCTTTTATGTAGCACACCTCAAATGACATTGACCTTGAAATATGTCATTTTTATTGTCATCCTGAGCAAAAATACATATACAATATGTCCTCGGATAGTGTAGTTTATAGGACAAATGGATCAAAAATTTAAAGATACCAAAAATAGTCTTTCTTGACAGTTTCTGTCCAAAACCTCAAAAAATGTAATATCCTGTATAGTAGTCGGAGGTAATTTAGCCTCGTATGAAGCAGCTCTACTTATTTAATATGCATATAAAATTTGAAAATTCTATCTCCAGTAAATCAAGCACAATAAAATAAAAACCCAATTTTTCCTTAAATTTTAACACCCTGTCACTCCCCTACCGATCGAAATCGAACTCATATTCACATGAACTTTTTTGTTTAAAATGATGATCACCCATTTCAATTTGACGGAACACTCTGTATAACATAATATGTATACAGGGTGCCACAAATTCCTGTGTAAGTATATGGGGATCTCCGAATCGGAAAAAGATAGAAAGTCGGTTAAATGGAGGCAAAGTTGCACATTTTGATGCTCAACAATAATCTGTCTTTGGATTTAAAAAATTCCGAATACTTTCGGAAATATCCGATAAAAACCAAAAATTTGAATTTTCGTTTTTTTCCAAAAACTCAATCGAGCGTTTTTTGTATCTTTAAGTTTTTGTAGATAATTTGTATCGTTTATCATAAAAAATTCTGTTCTTCGGACTAATAAGGTTTTTCCGAGAAACATCTCAATTATAATATCTCTCTTATTATGAAATTTTTATCAACGTGTTTTGGGTTTAATCAATTTATTTTAAGATAGTTAATTATCCCTTAAAAATAAAATCAATAGTTCGTAAACACTCTGTATATACATATAAAAGCAAAACTAAAATAAAATTTAAAAAAAAATATATTTTTTACCATACATAAACAACGGGTTTTGAAACACAAAGGGAAATGAAAATTAACTCAAAACCGGTATTTTTTGAAGAAGTGTGAACGAACCTGTTCCAATTTTATTAGGTATTCCTACTATTAAACTGCTAGAAGGATTCTTTAAGTCATCAGTTTTTCCTTAAAATGTGAAAAAATTAGTAAAAACCAGCAGAAATATATGAAGAATTGCTAACTTTTTATAGTAGCAATTTTTAAGAACTGCAGAGACGATTCAAAGGACATTTGCTGAAGTGGCGAGGAGCCACTTTCCATTCCTTTACGGCTCATCGGTTCAAAACATCCATTAAAAGTCATGTAATCTGCTATAAGAGATAAATGGCGTGGATCGACTCTAATTCCATATACATTGAATACATCTTTTACCTTAAACATAGAATCAGGAACAAAAATAAATGATCCTAAACTGTATCTTAGTTAAAACTCCTACCTCTTTAACGATAATCTTTGATGCTGCTTCAATACCATAAGTCTCAGCCATTTTATGGATATCGTTGCAATATAGCCGATTCAAATCAAGCAAATGGCGGTATTTGCACATTTCACCTATATTGATGCCATCTGTTCTCAACATAAACTCCTTGTTTTTTTCATAAGTAATGGCTCGTTTAATATTTGGTGTTTCCCAGATGACACTTTTTCCAGCGACATCTCTAAGAATCGCAGTCATGTCCAGTTTTTTGTAACTCAATGGTAGACTAAAGGACAGTTCACAGTAATGGTTCGTTTTATCTTCCTGGTAAGCGTTGGCCAACGAATAATTTTCTACTACCGAATTATCTGACTCATTTGTGGATTGGATTTTAGGTTCCTGCATCTCGTCCTCTGAGTCTGAAACAATGTAAGAATTGTCATTTAGGCTATAAGGTGATTCACTCATTTTTCTTCATCCAAATTCCAAGTTATTAATGGATGAGCTAACGGGAGAGAGTATTCCCGTGGGATTGTTCAAATAGACCATAACAGTTCCCTTTGGCGTTTGAAATATTAACTATTAAAAATTATCTAAATTGGAAAACAAAATAAAAACAAACCGGTATAAGATGACAAATTCCAAACAAACAACTTCTATAATCGATAAGACATTGGGTAGAATAGAAAGTTATTGCCAACTAAGGACTTTCGCAGGGAAACGGTTCGAGAGAAAAATCGACTAAAAGTGGACAAACAACCTAGAATTAAAATAAATTTTGGCGGACCACAAAAGAAGCGTTTTAAGACATAAAAGAAAGAAAAATTTGCTGTAAGAGTTAAGAACGTATCATTTGTAAGATAACTCGTGAAGCTGGTAAAAATTCTACTCTGTTAACTTGATATTTATTGATATTTGTATGAATCTCAAAAATCTTACCACTTTCAGCTAAATTTCTCTCATCTTCATCAAGAGGGTCCTGATTTTCTTGCATATCCTCATGTTTGTTGGCCAATTTAGCGTCCTCTTCATCCTCAAGCTCGTCGTCCGAACTTTCATCATTTCGTAGATTTGCACTATTGCTTTTGAAATTTTCATTGTCTTCGTCATCACTCTCGTTAGTAATTACATTGGTTGCCGGAGTCTCTTCCATGCTAACCCTAGAAAACTTTCTCAGATGATTCACAATATCCTCTTTATCCATAAGCATACTTACAAATTCGACCTTATTTTAGACACTTTGGCGATTGAAAGGAACATTTCCTTGAAAAATTTCTTCCTCATATGTTTTAAAATCGATTTGGTAGACACCAAATATTCGTCCGAATAGCATTCGGGTGGTAAAAATTGAAAACGTAACATATATTGGTGTTGTCTTTGAGGATATAATGCGAGTTTCACTGTGACATCAACTTTTTCCAAGACGTTAGCAACTACCACCCTTGTCAATTTTTTTTTAAATTTTCTGCTTTCAATTTTAAATTCTCAACAGGTTTAAATGGAATTTCCATAGATGGAGTTTTGATTTTCTTCGAAGCCATCATTAGAATTTCTCTTAGACGCGGTATACCAAGGGTTACATTCATTTCACCTCGTCCGGCGAAGTGAAACGTGTTCAATGTCATTTGAGTGGAAGGTTCTCCGATAGACTATTCAAAATATTTTAGTCAAATATTTAATATTAAAAATTTCACTTGTTACCTGAGCGGCTAGTAGACCTACAGGTTCACCAGCTGCGCACATACTTTGCATTCCTTTAAGTTTGAACATTTCCTCAAATAAGTGACTTTCTTTTCGTTTTTTTCCTGTTGTAAATTTGTTTAATAATTCGTCCAAACGTTCATTTAACACTCCATAATAATGGTCAGGTTGGTAAACCTAATAATAATTACATATATTAAAAAATCAATGCAACCGGAAATTGTCATATTTTACCGCATTTATTGGATCAGGACAAGTTAATTGTTGTTTTAAGTCATCTTTAATGTCGTTCGTTGCTTCACGCCACATTTTCACAGCTTTTTTTGCCTTAATATTTTTCCCAGATTGCTTATTTAGTTCTTTGGAAAAATAAGCAAAAGGTGATATTTTTTCTTTATGTAAAAGTGATCCCTTTTTCACTTTCCAACTTTTTAATTTCTTTTTATAGTCTTTTATTAGCTAAAATTACATAGTTAGGTTAAGAAGTGATTATTCATATATGTATAGTAGAAATCGTTTATAACGGACTTCAAGGAACCGAACATTTTGTTCGTTATAATCGGTACATTGATTAGAGTAGATAACCTGTATAACGAATTTCAAAGGATTGGAGATTGTGTTCATTATAACCGGTGTCATTATAATTGATTTCTACTGTAGTTAGTTTCTCTAAAGTTTTTATTTTCATAGCCTCTAGTGTAGCCTTTAGGAAATTTTTCTGTTAGACATTCAACAGATTTTTTATTTTTACTCTTCAGATATTTTAATTATAGTTCTGTTATAGAACTTCTGGAAATTTCTGAATTTCTAAGGTAATAATAGTAACATATTTTTATTAACAGGCAAAGTTGTTTATGACTAATTTCTGGATAGAAAATTAACCCAATATCAGTTAATACGAGAGTTACATCCCAAAGTTTTTAGTTTTTCGAAAGAAATGGTTTTATTCAAGATAATGGATATTCTTTTAATCTTTCAAACCAGTAATTTTAACCATTTTGTCAGTCTTTTTTTAAATCGTTACAATTTTCTTGTTTTAAAAATCAATTGTCGTTGTGATGTAACGCATGCTGTATTCGCGCAGCACTCGTTGATGACTGTAAAAGATCATGGACACACTATAGTCTGTCTGATTTTAAAATCATGTTTGGAAATGCTTGGACCCGATTTTCATAGTTTACTTACTTACTTAGTCGCGTTTGAACTACGATTTTTTATTTATCTGACAATAATGTTGGAAACTATTAGAGTTATCTACGTAATAGCTTTTTAGTAAACTCTTTTAGATATTGTACTGTTAAACATTCAATATTTCTGAAATTTCCAAAATAAATTAAGAAAAATTTTACCTTTTGCTCCTCATCAATTTTTAATTGGTTTAGAACATCTCTTTGAGTAATGCATGTGGCGTTGTCATATAAAAATTGTAGCTGCTTTTCGTTAAAGAATTGCGCCTTGAAAATATCCAGACCATCTTCTCCGTATAGGAATTGTACCACTTTTTGGTCACTATTTCGTACCTAAAAACACTCGTTAATTCAAATATGATATTAAAAAAATGTATCTACTCACTGTCATATCATAACCAACATGTAGACCTTCTAAGTGCTTGATCAGACATCTAAGAAAAATTTAGGTTAATAAGATATTTTATTTCAAGTTAAAACTTTACCTTTGAAGATATCCACTTCTGCTAGTTTTTACTGCTGTGTCAATTAGGCCTTCTCTTCCAGCCATACAATGAAAGAAAAATTCTTGGGGTTGAATACCCGTCATAAATCGACCATCGATAAATCCACCTGCACGCGGGGAAAACTCAAACACAGGAAAACTTGGCAGAGATTTTCCTAAAATATATGCTCGCTTCACATTTAAAAACGCTAAAATAAATATTACATACCTGAAATCATAACAGGAGGTCGCTTGCCTTCCAGTTCAATTTGGCCGAGTAAACAAGATATTTGCATAGTGTTTACTGTAGAACCTTTAGCACCGGATTGGACCATCAATTGCAGATTGTTCTCTGGAAATTGACATACTAGACCATCAGGCAGACAACATTTGTTTATAGAGTTGGTGAAAGTGTCCAAAGTAGTTTTATAGGAGCGATCGATAATCTAGAAAAGAAAACCTTTATTTCTCCATTCTTCAAAAACCGGATTTTTTTTAAAATGGGGCAAAGTATGGATGTGATTAATTGATTTAGTTCGTGCATAGGTCAAGATGTGGAGGGTTACACGGAACTAGAATATAGTATAAAAAACCCAGGAACTATAGAGAATAATTAACGCTATTGCAAAAACACTAGCCTGTGGTGTGGAATAATAAGAATACGCTAATTTGGGTGCCTAGATATCAAGAATCCACGGCAACGAGATAGCGAATAGTCTGACTAGCAAAGGACCGGAAAAACCTTTTAGGGATTCCCTATACTCAATTCAACTGCTGACCCGAAGAAAAGTTTAAAAGGATTCACAATATATATCCTCGAATCGTAGAACCACTCCTCTGGCATTGTTGGACCCTAATTAAAAAAGAGCAGGATATTACAAAAGATTTAGGTGATAGGTAATAAAAATTAAACTGCTGATACTTATTTGTAAATAAATTAACTGAAGAGGATTGAAGGAAGAGACACGAGTAGAACCACTTGATAATACAAAAAACAATAGCGTTAGTCAATATCATTAAGTTACGACAACTAAATTAAATTTAACATACTTGTCTAAATTTTGGATCGACTGAGCATCTCTCCTCAATTTTCTCAACTATTTCGTTTAAATTATCAGTTTTGGGAATTCCTAGAGCTTTCGCTATAGCTTTCTTGCCAATTTTTCTTGATTTTTTAATTAATTTCTTGCGTTCTTGGTCTGCTGTTGGAACAGTTAAGATATCATGAACTCCCAAAGTGAAACCGTCTTGTTGAAGGAACCTAATTTTATTTTAAATAAATTTAGTCATTTTTAGCAACTTAGAATATCTTTTGATTATTTTATACCTAGTAAAAAGTTTTGCAAAGGAACTGAGCAACTGGATAGCACAATTTCCACCGTACAGTTCATAAATACAGTGGACTAAACCGTAGGGAGTGGCTCCATAATGGGTTTTATCTAAAATACCACTTACGAGTTCTCCGTTTCGAATGATTACCTCTGCTTCACTCATATTGTTTTCATTTCTAAAATAAAAACTTCATGGAGTACTGTTCGAAAAGTTTCTTTCAAGAAAATAAAAAATTTCATTGTCCTTGATTTGCAAATGCATGAATTATTT
Source organism: Hypothenemus hampei (assembly GCA_013372445.1). NCBI lineage: Eukaryota > Metazoa > Arthropoda > Insecta > Coleoptera > Curculionidae > Hypothenemus > Hypothenemus hampei. The sequence continues at coordinate 187,083 of JABRWK010000133.1, read as the reverse complement.
TTGCAATTGAATATTGCAAAAATAATTCAGAACAATCCAAAAACAATAGAAGAAATTTCTTTTCATTGGTATACATACATGAAAGTACTTCCGCCCGCCTTCCACTGCCGTTCGTTTACTTTTTGCCAAGCTTTAGCGGAAATCTTTGAGCTGGAAACTAAATTAATTCTCTCTTTTCCATGAGGTATTATATTTATAATTATCGTAGATAAAATTTGTTTTCCTGACCATAGAGGAATGGGTTTTAGAATTGCTGGACGTAGCAATTCTATTTTGTCAGTTTTATGGGATAAACCTTGATAAACCAATTGATGATAATCCGTTCTGCAAAAAAAAAGAGCACTGCCTAATCAGAGCATACAATGAGCAACTTACTTATTAAAAATCGACCTCTAAGAGAAAGTCTCACACCAGCAATCATATGGTCCTGAATTAGACCACTTAAAGGAGTTCCATCTTTTGGCACCAAATATTGTTGAGCAACCTAACATTAACAATTCTTAATGTAAAAATACCAATAGCAATAAACGTAAGTTACCTCAGTAATATTATAAGCTTCACTACGAGCGACCTCGTCTTGTGGAAAATGAGCATTCATCTCATCACCGTCAAAATCTGCATTGTAAGCTTTGCAATTGGCGTAATGCATTCTTATCGTCTTTTCCCCTTTTAAAATTCTCACTCGATGAGCCATTATTGATGGTTTATGCAAAGTAGGCTGACGGTTCAACAAGAGAATGTCACCGTTTTGAAGATGTCTATGCACGATTTTTAAACCTTGAAAGCCTTTCCTACGTTCATTACTAGGAGTAAGAAGGATCTGATGAACATGGGGATATTTAGTTAGGATCAAAAAGAAGTAATCGGAGATATATAATATACTACCTTTAATAGGGCTTTATGTTGAACTGTATTCAATGGGTTGATTTTTCTTACTGTTCCATCTTCCATTTCGATTAAAATGGCACCAGGGTGAACGTCAGGTCCATTACTCACTAACTAAAATTAGAGATTAATTATAGGATGACGTTGTTACATTTGATATCACATTGATATTTCGTCTAAAACTGCGGTATACATTTTCAGAGGATACTGTATAGATGAAGGTACTGTTCATTTTCTATTTCTAATGATTTCTTCTTTTTCGCTCTTATAGCTGTTACGTTTTTGTATGTCGGATGATTTCTTGAATAACTTAGTGTAAAAAATAGCAGAAATCAATTTTAGATTGATTTCTATTTTTGGAATTGGATGTTATCATGTTCCTTAGTGCAAATGTATTGGCAATAATCTCTGAAGATGTCACTCGCACTTATAAACAACAGATGTAAAAACCAATAATTCTATCTAATCGTTTAAACGTAAACGATTAAAAAGGAGTATAAAACGTTAACATATCGATTTCGTTATGCATTTCTGCTTAATGACTTTAATAGTATTACTACAACAAAAATATTCACTACTTTATGACGAACCTGTCGTATATATTCAATATTCCAAGGAGTAACGGCTACTGGACAAGTCAATTTTTTAGCAAAGGCTTCTGGAATTCCAACTTCATTCACATCTAAATTCGGGTCGGGTGTAATTACAGACCGAGCGGCAAAATTCACTCTTTTCCCCATCATATGTTGACGAATTAAACCATCTTTTTTCTCAATAATCTATAATATGTAATTTATATTTTAACCTATTGCTGGCGAGAAGATTTAAATGTAAAACAAACCTGTTTCAAACCAATACCTTCCCTTGATACTCTTGAGTCTTTTGATAGCAAACCATTGATGTCTAATTGCAAATCATCCCAGCAATGATTTAGTTTTTCAATAGGAGTCTTGCCTCTGGCTAGATGATAAAACTCCAATGCTTCTTTGGATTGCAATACGTCTATATTACCTACAAATCGTCCCAATTTTTTATATAAATCTAAATTTTTCTGCCATATTTACCATTCTTTTGAACGACTCTAATTAGTTGATTCAAAAGTAAGGAGTTAGTTAAAATATTTTTATATAATGTTGTTTGAGGACTTTCGGAGACGCGACCATTTTGGATATTTAATGGGCGAACGACCGGTGGTGGAACTGGAATTACCTAAAACTGACCTTGTTAGTAAATCACTTTGATATTGGAATAATTAAATACATTAAAGAAAAATGCATCTGTTGGATGCTCCATCTGTACATCATTCAATACTGGAACTATTAATTTGATTAAATCTTGTTCGATGTTCCAAATTTCTCTTAAATAACTTTGTGATTGTGAAGCGTTAACATATGTGGATTCCAATGATTTCAATGATTTAGAACCTTCATTACTAAAAAACAATAAATTATTAAAACTAGAATGACGTAAAGTAAAAGTTTTTTACCCTAGCTTTCTGGTAATCATGACAATCCTATTGGCCATCACCTGGATTTTGTCAATAGATGTTTTACAATAAATGCATACTTTTCCTAATTTAGCTTCCTCCATAATCACCTTATCTATTAACATTTGCTTCGTGACCAATTCAGTGTCATTCTCGCTTAATAATTGAATTTTTGTTCTAGTTTCTTCAGTTAATTGTAATCGGTGACATGTTAAGCAAGAATATCGCAAAATAGTGCCAATAACTTTATGAAATACAGGATTTTCACAAGGTACTGGCAACTCTATGAACCCAAAATGTCCAGGGCATGAAGCCATATTTTTTTGACAGGATCCACATGGTTGGCTTCTATCTGTTGAGGGCCCCAATCTATATTCATAAAGTTACTAATATAAATCAAGAATACTAGTCCTAATAAACTTTTTAGTTCATTATTTAGAAAGTAGCAACAGTCAAACTATCAATAATAGTCTTATGCAATATTTGGAGAACCGACAAATTTAAAAAACCTGATTGGATACGTTTAATAACGGTTGTTATAATCTATTAATTTCTAATAATTATTCGTTACCCATATTATCGTTAATCTATTATTAGTATAGATACAGATCATATTAATGAAGGGTTTAACTGAAAATCAAGATTAGAGATATACGATTAACTTTACGTTTTTAAGAAGTTTTAACAACTAATTGTAAAGAATATCACGGATATTGCGGTCAAAGTATTTCAATTTCGAAATAAAAATGAGTGGCAGAAACCTTAAGAATCTCCTATAATGCATATAGAGCAATTAGATCTAAGTTTATGTAAATCTCATAGTAATCTAATAGTTTAGTAAAATGTATCGTTATTACCTTAGATCGTAAAGACCTCCTACAATTGGATAGCCTAGTGAATCCAGAGTGAGTGGGGTTACAATTTGAAGTACGCTCACATCTCTGATATCTTTTTCGGTTAAAACTGAAAATGTTAACTCATTTGCAGTAACGTGTTTGGGCAATAAACGTGTTTTCAACATTGTTCTGAAACTCTTCAGTGCATTTTAGTCAGAAAATTAATAAATGAATGAATTTAATTTATAATAAAGCGTCAATAATGTTAAAACACTTAAATTGACTAAAAAAATAAAGAATAAACGTGCAGAACAATTGAAACAATTTTCAAAATAAGAAGGTTAGGAAATTGTATGTAATGCTGAGCAACAATTAGAACCGGTGATAATCGCTGGGACCTAATGGTCACAGTGATTTCGTCGGTGTATCGATGAGTTTCTAAGGCTCTTCGCACATTAGGCAATTAAAAAGAAACAAATTACAAATTTAAATCGCCAATTAATTACTTATTAGTTGTAACCAGTGTAAAAATTAATCCTCGAGTGACTGTCCATATCTATTGCTGGTGACTGATCACCAAAGCATTACAAACCGGTTACCAAGTAGTTGCGTTGTGTGCAGGGTTACCAGATGGTGATCGTCTTTTTCTTTCCAACATCGATAATTGCATATGCTCATCCTTGTCTTTTGGTGATTTTTTGACAGATTCTAGCAACTCAGGTTGTGTGCAAACGCTTATTCAAATACACTGGCGACAACTAATAAGTAGGTAATTGATTGGCGATTTAAGTTGGTAATTTGTTTCTTTCAGTTGCCCTAATGTGCGAAAGGGCCTAACGCAACCACGTAACTCGATTTTTGACCATTTTGAGTTTTCACCGGAAAAATAATCAACACAAATCACCTTATAATTTGGTGAAGTTATAAATAAAAGTATTTACTAGGTTTATTATTATTCAACAAAACGCAACTTCGTATCTAAAAATTAAATACATCACAAATTTGTTATAAAACTTTTTTATTCTTTCCTGAAAAGTAGTAGTTTTTGAGATACGTGATTACGTTAAAAATTCATCGGTTTGTGGTTAAGGCTGTACCCATAGTCGTAACTTAAGGCCGTATTAATAGTTGCACCTTAAATATCCCTCCGTACTTAGGGCCGTATTCATAGTCGCGTCTTAAGTCTTCCT